>OMOU01028953.1:1240-22076 GCA_900312585.1 Malacocephalus occidentalis
CGGGGGAGCTGGTGATTGCACGCATCCTGCACGGGGGGATGGTGGACCAGCAGGGGCTGCTTCACGTGGGCGACATCATTAAAGAGGTAGTGTGTCCAGGTTGCCACCGGGGGGCGCTAGAGTAACACTTGTCACAATTTCTCTGCTTGAGATAGAATATAGATGAGAAGATGAATGAGTAAGTTGTGAGGGTTTACACAAATAGGAAATGAGGATAGAAATATATGCATATGCACACAATGAACGTATATAAAATGTACAGACACACAGATACTACTACTACGCCATCTACTACATATTTCAAATATATTTGCAATACATTTATGAGATATATGGAGAGAACAAGTGAATTACAGCTTGTGGTGTGTGTGGGGGTGTTGGGTGTCATCAGGTCAATGGTCGAGAGGTGTGCCAGGACCCCAGGGTGCTGCAGGAGGAGCTGCAGGCAGCCAGCGGGAGCATGGTGCTGAAGATAGTCCCCAGCTACCATGAGACCAACACACCCAGACAGGTACACACACACACGCGCACACATGCACAGACAGATCCAAACTTCATACACACTTAAATACATAATACACGTGTATATCGCCCAGGTGTTCTTCAAGTGCCACTATGACTATGACCCAGCCAATGACAACCTGATTCCGTGCAAAGAGGCGGGGCTAAGGTTTGAGACAGGGGACATCCTGCAGATCGTCAACCAGGACGACCTCAACTGGTGGCAGGTACAGCGGCCATTGAGGCAGATGTTGACGCTGTCTGTCTCTAAATATATATACCAGTGTTTCCCAAACTTTTTTTCTAGGGACACACTTTTTGAAAATGAAAAACGTATGTGTGTGTGTGTGTGTGTGTGTGTGTGTGTGTGTGTGTGTGTGTGCGCGCTTGTGCGTGTGCAAATGTGTGTTTGTGTGTGCACGTGTGTCAGGCTCGTCACGTGGAGGGTGGCAGCGCCGGGCTGATCCCGAGTCAGCTGCTGGAGGAGAAGCGAAAAGCGTTCGTCAAGAGAGACGTGGAGCTGCCCCCTGCTGGTAGGTCACCGAAACAAGGGAGGAAGCAAGGATGGAAGGAAGGAAGGAAGGAAGGGACAAAGGATGGAAAGATGGAGGGAACATGACTCTGATCATTACATACATATATACATATTATATTCTATTTTGTGCAACAGCAGCTGCCTGGTATGTAAAACACTGCCATCAAGAACAAGAGTATAAATACTGTATACTGTATATCTTTTAACATACTTCATCCTGTGATGCACCTGGACAGTCAGTGATGTTTCCTGGGTTCCGCGGCTATTTCGGCTCTTTCATCTGTCAGACACCCTCCTCCAGGTGACCCAGCCAGGGTTGATCAAGTCCTGGCTTGTGTCCAGGTACCTCTACCCCACCCACTTCTCTCCCCTCCTGATCCACAGCCATTTTGATGCAACTTACGCTATCTCTGTGATCAACTTGATAGCCCTTTGCCTACTGGCCCCTGTGATGCCCAGCATGATGTAGACCCGGCAGGGGGACTGGCCTGTAAAACCTCTGCATCCCACCAGAATGGGCTCACCCATTGTTCACCACCCATTGTTCTGGCATTTCTCTCGTTGGCCTCCTCTATGCGATCCTCCCGGGGAACTGTGAGTTCTAGAAGGCCGATCTTCTTGGAGGCCTCTGAGATCAGCCCCGTGTCTGGCCTTAGTGTTGCTGCAGCAACATTCTCTGGGAACTTCCGTTGATTCCCCAGGTCTACTTTCGTCTCCCAGTCTGCTAGTAGGCCAGGGGAGGTGGCCCAAGCAGCTGATGTTGATTTCTCCCCAGCCCTGATGAAAGCAATGGTCTTCTTCAGTGGGCGGAGATGCTTGCAGTGGCTGATCCCACTACAGATAGTGTCCCCCATTGCCTTCAGGACTTGGTCATGGCGGTAGTACCCCTCGTCCAGGGCTCTCAAACAGCTGCTGAGGATGTGCTACAGGGTCCCTCTCTTCAGGCACAGAGGGCCAGCTAGTGACTTCATCTTCCCCCAGCAGAACAATTTGGACGGGCTTGGTAGAACATTGGAGATGGCCTGGATTATGAATTTCATTCGATGGGGCTCGGATTTCCAAAGCTTGGCCCATGAGACTTTGCACTCCACCACTTGCTCCCATCTTGTCCACGCTCCCTGCTGCCGCATTCCAAATGTCTTACTTGCTCGCTGTACCTCAAGCGATGCCCACACCTCGTCCTGGACCAGCACCCTCCTATTCTTCCTCTTCACCTTGACGTAGTGGGATGTAGTGCCACAAGTCACTGTGCCCATCAGCGCCCTGTCCCTTAGCCGTGAATCAGCAGCATCTACGGCCTCTGCTGCTCTCAACTTCCATCCAGTCTTGACCTCAATCCCTGTATGAGAGACTTTTTGGTCGCAGGACTCTCACTATTGCAGCACCTCCCTAGTACGGGTCACCATGAACAAAGAGTTCATGGTGACCCGTTCAGGGTGCAAAAGGACAACTTATTGTTTTGCCCATATAAAGCGATGCTACTCAGGCCATGAGGGAGTCTCAGCCACTTCTGTAGGAACCTGCTAAACCTCCTATCAAAGCCCTCTGCTGTGGAGATTGGGATCTGGTAGACCATATAATATATAATCCACATTACATATCATATAATTACTTATGAACAATAATGCGATTTGTGAGAAGTAATTACATTTCAAATGTAATTCTATATCTAACAACTCTGTGTAGGTAGGGCTTGGCATCCACACACACACTCTGATGTTTGCGGAGGCCAATTATGTCTGAATCTGTCGGTAATTGTGTCTGTCTGGATAGAAAGTGAAAACCAAATATTCTTTGAATTCTGCAGCAGGAAATCTGTGCACGGGAATCGGAGGGAAGAAGAAGAAGAAGATGATGTACGTGACCACAAGAAATGCAGGTAACATAACCTGACCCCTGACCCCTGACTTCAGAACCCGACCCCCCGCGTTCCACATTTTTTGAAACCCGGAAGTCAATAAGATGCGAGCTTCTCCATCATCGAGACTAGAGGGTCCAATAATGTGACGTTATGTCTCCAGAGACGAGAGTCATGTCATTTAAATCACACACATACTCTGTTTCTGCTGATCTATTATTTGACCATTCTCATCGTTATGAGGAAGGGGATCCTGTGTATGACTTTCAAATGAAAACCCAGCAGCAGCATTGTTTGGTGGCAGTGCGCCTCCTGAACTGTTAATGGCTCACTTACACTAGACATACAGGGGGTAGACCCGGCTACACAGCATGCAGGCACTCTCACTGTAGGTTAGATTAGATTAGATTCAACTTTATTGTCATTGCACAGAGTACGCATACTAGTACAATGAAATGCAGTTAGCATCTAACCAAAAGTGCAAAAGTAGGAGTGCAACAGTAGAACAGTGAAACAGTACACAAGTATGTACATGGTTATATATACAGAATCTGGTTGTATATGTGTAGGATACAGTACAGGGTATATACAGTAGTATGCAGTAATATACAGTATACAGAGTAGATACAGTATACAGAGTACTGTACTGCACTGGTCACTTATCATTTCTAATTATACTTTACCATCACCATGTTGCTGCTACTATTTAATATTTTCTTATTCTATTATTAAAATATTACTGTACTGCACACAGACACATTTTTGCTTCATCTACCATCGTATTGCACCTCTTACTTGCCACTTTTTACATTTTACTGAATGTTCACAAATAGTTTTAGAATGTATGTTTAGAAGAATGCTGCAGGAGTGACTGGGGAGTAAGCGTTCCATTGTACTGGTTACAGATGGCAATAAAGCAATCTTGAACCACATGAAGTAGCTTTGTGCGGGGCTTTTGACTGAAAGGGAGAGATGGCAACATATTTATTTGCGATTTTCCCTGATTTAAGGTGTCGGTCCCCGTCCGTAGCCAGCCTCTAGTTTGGGAGAGCAAACACACATATTAATTCCTAATCATCGTTCCCGACAACTGCGTCAATCCCAGGAGTTTTCGGCTCCGCCCCCCCCTTTTTCACAGGCTGACACTAAACCACGTCCCCCTTCATACCACACTAATGTATACATTTCCTTCTTCCTCTCCCCCCAAGAGTTCGACAGACATGAGTTGTTGATCTACGAGGAGGTCGCTAAGGTCCCGCCCTTCAAGAGGAAGACTCTGATTCTGATTGGTGCGCAGGGCGTGGGGAGGCGGAGACTGAAGAACAAGCTTCTGTTGATGGATCCACAGCATTTTGGCACCACCATCCCATGTATGTAGTGAGACTACAGTCACATCATGATTGTACTGGTGGTCACCCGAGGAAAAAATCACCTTCAAATTGAATCTATATCGTAAAAATCTTACTCTTATTACATATAATATAATGTGTATGTGGGTGTGTGTGTGTGTGGTTGTGTGATTGTGTGTGTGTCCCTACATGAAATAAAATTTTACAAAGTAATAGATACAGTTCTGAGAAGGTTTTCTCTCAGAGTCCTGATTTATTTCGGACGGCTGTCAAAACTCCAGTGTCAGCTTCTGTGATCAGTTCTGCTCATCATGAGGGAGCCACCACTGTAATGTTGCCTAGACCCTTGTGACCTGATGAGATGTTACCCATCTCTTGTTTTCTCGTGTGTGTGTGTGTGTGTGTGTGTGCACCATCTCTCTCTCTCTCTCTCTCTCTCTCTCTCTCTCTCTCTCTCTCTCTCTCTCTCTCCTGCTCTTCCTCTATTTTCTGTCTTCTCTTTCTACATATGCTCTCTGCTCCACCGCCTTCCTAACACACACACACTTTGTCTCACACACACACACACACACAAACAAACAAACAACGTTGTCAACTTCGTTGCACGCATAGACACCTCCAGGAAGCCGCGGGCCGGAGAGCGCGAGAGCCGCATGTTTGCGTTCAGCAGCCGCAGCAAGATGGAGGCGGACCTGAAGGCCGGCCGCTTCCTGGAGCACGGCGAGTACGACGGCAACCTGTACGGCACCAAGACTGCCACCATCCACGAGGTGGTGGAGGCGGGACGCATCTGCATCCTGGACGTCTATCCCCAGGTTGGGTGCACGCACACACACACACATGCATGGACACACATGCACGCACACATGCATGCACACACATGCATGCACACACACATGCACGCACACATGCATGCACACACATGCACGCACACACATATGCACGCACACACACATGCATGCACGCATGTGCACGCATATACGTGCACAGACACGCAAACACACACACACACACACACCGAATTGCACAGCACACACAGATATGGTCCACGCCAAGAGTCCTTGCTTGAGTAGAGTAAAGGAGTATTTTACTCGATAATGTTGATCTGAATAATATTTCTTCATCATGATCGAAGAATGACCCACATCGTATGTACTCATCAAGGTATATTCTATATTTTGTGTGTGTGTCTATATTTTGTGTGTCCCAGTCTCTGAAACTTCTGCGGACCTCTGAGTTCCTGCCCTACGTGGTGTTCCTCAAGGCCCCAGAGTTCCAGGTCCTCAAGGCCTTGAACCACTCTGCCGTGGAGGCTGGGGTTGTCACGGAGACGCTGACGGTATGACACACACACTCACACACAATACACACATGCACTCACACAATATACACACACACACACACACACAATAGCAAGTCATTCTCACTGCAGTGCTGTCTTTATGCAAAGCCTTGACTTCACCAACAGAATATGATTCCCATAAAACATCGACCCATTCAACACTCTGCCCCCCACCCATATGACCAACCCCATCTCCCCACCACCGCCCCTCACTGACCAATCAGGATGGCGAGCTGCAGAGGACGTGCGAGGAGAGTGCGCGGCTGGAGGGGGCGTTCGGCCACTACTTTGACCTGGCAGTGGTGAACGACAACCTGGATGAGACGTACCGCACGCTCAAGGCTGCGCTGGACACCGTCTCCAAGAACCCCCAGTGGGTGCCCGTCACCTGGGTGTTTTAGTGGTGGTGGGGGGGTGCAGTTCCAGGTTCCAGGTAGGGAGGAGGAAGTAAGAGTGGGGAACACATGATTATGCGTTTTCAGCCAGGGCACTGCCGAAGCTTTTACCTCAAAACTAAAATACACCCCCCTCCAGTTGAGGTTTCTTGCCACAATCGCATAGCTTTGTTTGGGGCTCCTCCAAGGACACAGGCAGGGTGGTGTTTAAAAGTCCAGTTTATTGCTAAGTTTGTATGAAATTAAATGACAGAGCAGATGGTATACTTGCTAGCATGCTAGCGCTCTGTGTATGTGTTGTGTATGTGTTGATGGCTGACTTAACCTGTGGTGCACTGATTAGCCAATGCACCACAGGTGTGTAGTCCCAACCCCCAGACTCTACCTGGTCCAGGTGAGGCCAATTAAGCCAGCCAGCCACCAAACATACACACTCCCACAACGTTTTAAACCGGGAATCCATCCCTAACCCAACAGAATAATCTTCAACCCGAATCCTCCAACCCGGCAATGACGTGTCAGCGTCTGAGTTTCCTGAACTGTAACAGGTACCGTCCTCACCGGTACACCGCCACCAACACCCAACGGCCCCCAGCACCCAGAGCGTTGCTGAATACTCATCACTCAGATGGTTCACATTGCTTCGACGAGAAGCCTGGAAATTCCCCCTCTGGAGAACCACTTTGGCCGCAAGTGCACGTACTGATGGACAGAGAGGCAGGGAAGAGGTCGCGATCGCATGCAGAAGAGAGAATGAATGACGTCGAGCAGAACGTTGGATGTTAAACGCTCGAGCCTGACGACAATTACGTAGCATTGAAACGCGGCATGTTTTATGGAGGATGTGTTTTGCATTCTCCGATGTGGCCACTGGCTAAGGGATTATACCTGACAGAAATACACAAGTAATCAATCTCCCTATACTCCCGAAAACATGATCGATGTGATCGTCTGTTTATGAGTTGGAAGCATGTTCATTGAGGGAAGGAGAGAGGAAGGTGCGGGTTAGAGGCAGCGTCAATGTCGTAAACCAATGAGGGTAAGCGTTGAATCTCATGTTCCTCTCAGATCGTGTATACTTTGATACTGTGTGTGTGTGTGTGCGTGTGTGTACTATTTTGTATGTGCCATACACGTGAGAAGCATCAGTCAGAGGTGCTCCGTGTTAGCATAGTCGTGCCGTACCGCTGTCCTGTGGTGGTGAGTTTCGAGTGCCAAATGTCTGCATTGGTTGTTTTATTCCCACATGTTCACTGCCACGCGTGGCGCTGCGGCAGCGGTGACCACAGGCCACGTGCGTCAAGATGTCACTCCACGGGTGGGATTCCCCCTCAGCGACACACACTTAATGCAATGACACACACCGCCCAGTTTACAAGGGGGGGCATTGATGTTGCATTTCAAACCAGTGTAGGATCGATTCTAGATATAGATATCTGCTGAGCAAACTAAAGGTCTTGTCTTGTGAGGCGCTTGGACTCCATTTTGAAGTTTGAAGATTATGAGAGATTGCTCTTAAAAAAACTAAAAGGTGTGTGTTCAGGGATCAAATTTGACTTGGGTGCCAAAATGACAGATTTTGGTCTTACATTTTTTTTGTTCAGCAAAGCCCAGTATACATACACACACACACACACACACACACACACACACACACACACACACACACACATACTTTCTCTAAAAGTTATATTTTATTACAACATTCTATTTTATAAGGATGGGTTACTCCACTTTAGATACTGCACCATTTCTATGTCCTTTATTTTATATTATTGATATCCTTAAAGAAACCAGTGTAATTTTAAAAATAACTTTTGTCACTCTTAGAGAACACAAATTAATTTGTAGATAGCATGTAGACATAATGAAGTCACAATATTTACATGTTGGCGACATTAGATTCTTGCTCTGTATTTTCCAGAAGTTTAGCAGATACTTGTTTACAATATTGTGGGAAATGTATCTTTAACCTTGGTGCCAAATCTATGACCATGTGATGTTTTTTATTGTATTGAATGTTTGTCTACGATCCAAATGTAGAACAAAGCAGAGGTTTTGAGGCAGCTATTGTGATGCACACACAAGTTATACATATGGATATACAAGTTATACACTATACATATGGATATACAAGATGTTAACTGTCATGCATATCAGGAAAACACTTAAGATGTATTGTATATTATGTGAAGACATTTGACATTTGTTGGCAAAAATCCCATTTAAAGTGTTTAAAAAGTGTCTCATCAACTCATAGCCAGAGTTAATGGGGATCTTTTGGTTCCTCTGTTTGTATTTCTGTAAAATTACGGAATTGCAATAAAACAAGTCATATCACAAATCACGTTTGGAAACCCTTTTAGTGTTTGGTTAATAATGGCTAGACTCACACAATATATATACCGTACACACTGGCAGTGCAGTTAGACCTTGCCACATGCAACCAAAAGAGGCTTGACTGAGGCGTTACTGAAGACGCACGCAGTTGATGGTTAGTTTCACTAATCAGATTTCAGATTAACAGCTAATTCGGTTCTAGCAGTGTCGAACTTCTGGATACAAGATTAGTGACGTTAAACAGGTTTATTGTAGAATTGTTGTAGTTTAAACAGGTGGTGGCTTGAGTGTGTATGGTAATGGCTGGTTTAATCTACCAGGGGACCAGTGGAGAGCAGGGGAAAGGCAGATGGTTTTTGTACATTTATATATGTGTGTGTGTGTGTGTGTGTGTGTGTCATACGGTATATACATGTAGTCTAGATCTAGTCGTCATACATCTAGGTAGACACTCCTACTTGTGATGTCACAATGTCACAATGATGATTTTGAAACTGCTTGTAATGGCTAATCACACCATACCTGGTGGTGAAATAGGGGCCCTTTAATCATTTGAATGGCAACAATCTGACATGTACGGTGCATAAGAACATCTTTGGTAGTGGAAAGTGATTTTGCCATATGGATAATAGGATTTAGCAATTAGAAGTGTGTGTGTGTGTGTGTGTGTCATCATGGGATGGCTAGAGAGATGCTTAGGATTATGTGTACAGTTATGGGGGTGACATCATGGGCCACACCAGAAACTGGTAACTTTTCAGGGTACTTGTGTCACTCAGTTAAAGTCTGTTGGGTTTGTGTCCCCGACAGAGAAGGCCATCGATGAATTCATGAGGCTCGTGAAGGTAAATGTCACCATTTGCCTGTGCAAATGGTGATCAGTCAAATGGGTCTTAAAGATAACTTTTTATAAAAGGTTGAATATTTGTTAAATAATACACCCACAAAGCTTCTAGAAAGGTGCAGCGATCAATAAGGGGGGATGGGAGCGCATAATTAACCGAATGAACTACGGTATCCGTGTTCACCCCTAGTAGACCTCTGTGAGAATGGCCAGTGAGCTGTGATGCATGCAATGACATGCGTTTAACCTCTAGAGGGAGTCATCTACAATGCAACCAAATCTATATCTACAACAACTGAATAATTAATTAAGTTCCACCCCTCATTCATCCATCCAGGGTTCGCCTATTTTATGATGGGATAACAGAAGTGGCTCATTTGTATTTCCTTTATCTGTGAAAGCTATATATGACGTAGAATACAATACAACTTTATAATACAGACACACACACGTCAACATCCATGCGTGCATTAGACCCCCTGCTGTGCTGCCCCACCCTCTGCAGGGGTCCCGCCCTTGTGCTGCCTCGTCAACGCGCTCCTGCTGCACCACTACAAGTGCGACGCCTACTACCCACAAGGGGGCGCCAGCGAGTTCGCCTTCCATACGATCCCTGTAATCCAACAGTCGGGTGGCGCTGGTCAGAGCCCCCGACCGGCGCATCCTCCTCAACCAGCACGGCAAGGCATATGGTGAGCAGATGGTGTTGCCTCCTCCTGGCTAGGGGCCACAGCTCCTAGTGGCCAACTCTGGTCTTCATGCACACAAATTTGAGCGCTAGCTGTAGCACCATTGTCTAGTACCTTGACTAGTACCTCGACAAGTGCCTTCCATCATGCATGATCTAGCTTGGTGACCAACAATTCTTGTAATGCTATCTGGTTGTTGTACGGCCGGTGTGCACCACTTCCGAATGGAGGGGAGGACTCCTAATATTTGTTTGCATCAACCTGCAATGATGGCCTGTTTTAAATAAACTGTATGAAGCCCTAGTATCTTTCACGATGATCAATCTTCTGGTATAGGTAAGGAAAATTACTGCCCCAGCACATCCAGGAGAAGCCTGGTAATGTGTTCAAGAACATGTTGTTGATGATGATGGTGGTGGTGGTGGTGGTGGTGCATTATGGGACTTGCATGCTTCTGAGCCACCCATGGGCAAGTTAAATACCAGCACCTACATGTGGCATATAGTGGCCGGTACACCACTTTAACATTTGGGGCATTTGGCACACTTACAATTAGTACATTTTGTCTGAAGATAGTGAAACAATAATATATCACTGACGGCATGGGCGACGCTAGCCCTATTTTATGGGTGGTTCAGCAGCCCCAAAAGTTGTGTTAAAAAAGTTGTTGTGTTGACACGTGTGTGTCCCTGAGGCTAAATGGTTGTGTCCGCGCGCGTGTTCTTCCCTGCAGAGGTGGCGTGCCTCATGTCGCGCGTGCGTCACGGCATGGGCTCCTTCCTGGTGTTCGTGGGCCTTGACGGGTCCAAGGACTACCCGGGTGTCATGATTACCATTCCAGCACCGTGAGTCAATCAGCCTAATCACCTTCACCTGTTATCACTTAGACCTGCCTGCTATATATACATCACCATTTCACACACACGCTGCCAGATTGTATCTATGCTTTGCACGCAAGACTCCCCAGCATTTTCCAGATTGACTACCCGTTACCGAACCTGCCTGTCCCCGACCTGTTCTTCCTGCCTGATCCCCAGAGAACGGCGTCAACCTTCTGTTCCTGATCCCCGTTCTACGCATCTGTGGTTGTACGACGCCCTCCTCCTGTCTTCCTGATACCCAGACCCGGCCTGTCCCCGACGATCCACCTGGCAACTGCTTACCGGTACCTCCGCCTGATCGACTGCCTGCCCAACGCCGAAACCTGCTATTCCCAACAACCACGATTCCTGCTTGCTTGGGAAATAAAGAACTTTGTATTTCCACCCCGCGTCTGGTTGTTCTGTATCTGGGTCCAAACCACCCCGTGACACCGGGTATCGTCTCCACCAACTTCTGGGTGTATAAAGACGGCGACCATTTATCTCTCCATGAAATGCCCTCTGCGTGACAAACAGATAGCCCTTTGTTCTAGTTGTAGTCACACCGCAACCGCTGAAGTCAGTCAGACCTAGCGGTCATGTGTGCGAGAGGAACTAAGCAATTTAAGACGCCAGCACAAGACCCACAGGCAGCACAACGGAACGGATAACACAATATCCCCCGTTGAACGAACCCCGCGTTTCCACTGCATAGTATCAGCTTGACTGGACTGGCAAAAACCGGTACCTGGTACTTTTTTTTTAGTTCCCACTCCACCGAGGTTCCAAGCGAGTCAAGGCGATACCAAAAGCTGACGTGTAATATGGGGTTGTCAAAAGTGCACTTTAATGTTGATAAAAGAATTGTAAAATAATTAACGGTTGAAAAAAATGCATATTATTCGCGGAGGTACTTAGCCTCATGTTTCTCAACAATCCTCTTAACATAATTATCGCTCTCTGTTGTATTGATGTTCAATATTGATAGTCAGTGCATCAGGCCAATGTTTACTTGCACTGCGGTAGGTTGCCTTTGATAACATAATGGTGAGTTTATGAACCATTATGTTCAGTTAATTTATGAACAAACAACCTCATAATCGTCTCCAAAACACGGATGTAGTCATGATCGCGTCAAATGCAGACAGGGACACAGTTTATATACATTAGAATTGTATATTATGATCCCCTTATCCGCAAACTGCCATCACGACACTATTTGTTTACAGAATTAAATACAACTCCATTAGAATTGAATGGACGGAGCATATTCTGATGCTTTATCTTTAGCCTTTTTCACCATTGCGATTCTTATCGAAAATGCTGCATATGTGTCTCTCTTTGTCTCCTTGCTGTGACAAACAGCCAGCTAATTAGCGGCGTCGATGTGACGTCCTGCTACACTTAGCTGGAACGAAACCTTCATTAGGGAAGGAGCAGGAGTCGAGCTGATGCTATGCAGTGGAAAAGCAGCATAACCCCTCAAAACGGACTCAATGTGTTCTAGTTACCGTATTTGGTCTGGAACACTGTTATGTCGCCAATTGGTATTCACTATCTTTACAGTTTGCGTCATAGCTAATAACCGTGGCGTGTGTGCATTACTCATTTGTTTCTTATTCCGCAACAGAGACGAGATGTTGTGTAACATCTCCATGATGTTCATCACCTTCCCATCTGCCAAAGATCCTATGACCAACATCAAGCAACCAGGTACACACCAGGTATGTGTGTGTCCCGGGGGCCAGTTAAGTCGTGCATGACTCTACTGACCATGGCCCGCTCCGAGGAGTGGGAGGGGACGAGGCTGGGCAATTGAGGGCAGGATCACCTAGACCTGAAGCAGGGCATGGCTCAGGAGCTGCTGGACTTCCACCAGCTCAGGCACAAGGGGTGTGAACCAAATCAAATGGCGTTTAATTGGAGTTTACAGTGCATGTGTGTGTGTGCGCGCGCGGGCGGGCGCACAGGTCAATACATGTTCTGTAATGGCGTAGGGCGCTCCACGGAGGCCTGCTGTGCGCGTCGGCAGTCCTCAACCAAACTCTCTCTACATCAACCTGCTGGGAGTGACGTAATCACTCCCCCGGCCAATCAGGACGTCCGAAAAGGCCTGTTTAATATGTTAGGGTTTGAAGGATGTTGTGTGTAGTGGGACACTTGCCCGAACGTTTTTAAAGTCACAGAAAGTGGAGGTTTGCCGAAACTCGGATTGAATGCAGTGTATTGAAAGAGACAGCATGTGGTGTTGTTGGTGTTTTAGGTTGTAGGTTGTTTTTTTCCGAATTGAAAATAAAAAGTGAATTCTAATAATAATTGTTTGTCTTTACTTCTGATACTTGATCTGTTCAGTGCGGATTAAGTCAAATGTATTTAAGTTATTTTACTGTTGTTGTTTTTTTGTGTGTGCCGTTTACAATATGGTATCACATTAGGAGCACATTAGGAGCTGTTTCCTGGAGATGTTTTATTCCAATCAAAAGTAACATTGAATAGATTTTGAGAGGTATATTACCAATTCTTATGTAAACTTTTGATATACATACTACCATGAGCATAATCGATCTCAATATTTATATTTAATGTTTATATTGTAATGATTTTTATTTTTTTATATATAAAATCAAAGAGCACGAGGAAAGCTATGTCTCCACTGAGCAATGTGTCTAAAAACCAGTGAATTGTCCAGCTACCAAAAATCACAGGCTGAAAATGCTATTTATAGAAACCTAGTTGACAGGTCTGCCAAATAAGCATCTCCATCATCTGATCTGCAAAAGCCAATCAACTCCTTCCTCTCAGATCCTCCCTCCCGTCTGTCTGTCCGTGTGCCCGTAGGAGTGTGCTCTCGCCAGAGTAAAGGATGCGTTTCCATCGACACAGCAAATATTTAGGATAAAAAAGGATCACTCATTATTAGTCAGATATGACTCTGTTACAGAATATATAACTTGAGGAACGACAGGTGACAGATAAGCTGAACGTATTGTAGGCTGTCAATCCCCTGCAATACAGTTAAGATATAGTTGTTTCTCAAACATGAGCAGTCAAATACACACACATATTCATTCAAACTAAAGATAAATTATGGTTGTGAAATTGGAATAAAACATTTGCGAGAGTGCGTCTGTATGTGTGTGTGTGTGAGTGTCCATGCCTACGTGTGTGTGCGTTTTTAAAGGTTTTCTTGTATTAAATCCATTGCTACACTGATATCATCTACACCATCATATGATGCTATTCACATGTTTCTTCACAGTTACTATGATTTGTATGTATTTGTCACTAAGGTCACTAAGATCATTTGTTACTAATTAAGATAAGAGTTGCGTGACTTGCTGTTGCCTTGGTTATCAACCGCATCTAAACCGTTGATTAACCGCCTGTTTTAGTATGAACGGCGTACCCTTTAATTGGGTCCTTCCTCATTCTCTCTCATTCTAATCAATGACATGCAGCTACTCTGAACAACAAACCCATGATCCTTGAATTGTGTGTTGAGCTTTCTGCTACAGGGTAGGCCTATGCTATATAAACACAGCGACTGAGCATTCACACACACGCACGCACTGCATCTACTGAGCGAGCTCAACCGGTCACCGACCACACAGAGTCACCATGCTTCCCAAGACGCCCCTCGTCGCCGCCATACTCCTAGTATGCACCCTGGCCGCGGCTAAACCAGCGGCCCCGATAACGTACCGAGCTTTCTGCAAAATCATGTGGTAGGTACCGCCTCCACACCTCCGTCCATGTGTATTCAGTTGTGTTTGAGGGGCAAACAGCTATTAAGACTATTAAGAAATTGTATTTTCTCTCCACAGGTTGGTGGGTATTCCCTGTGCTGATGTGAACAAGGCAATTGTGACCCAGATGAAGTCCCTCGACCAATACAAGGTAGGGATTGCTCACACCATTTGGGTCTGTTTGTTACATCATTTGAGGTCCAGTTCGGTGAAAAGTCTGTCCGGAAACATCTGCTGTGTTTAAGGAAACAACATTTCCATTCTGGGAATGTCAAGAAACAGTGTGGAAGTGTCATGTCAAAAGTGAAAGCCAAATATCGGCTTACTGTACACCACAGTAAGCCGATATTTGGCTTTCACTTTTCCCTTCAGCTTGGAGTTGTTGCTTTGGATTTCGTGACAGCAAACCACACATCCGTGGATGGAAGTCAGGTAGAGAACATCACCTTCATCATGACGGCAATGGTGGATGCCATGGGCTGTCATATTCAAGTAAGTCTCACGGTTTTCTTGTCTCATTCTTTCTCTACTTTGCACTGTCATTTACGAATAATACAGAAATGAAATTGCATCACGTTTCTGTGTGCTACTTTCTTGAAGATATAAGGTTGTATCTTTCCCCAGTGACCAAAGCTGGTGGGATAATAGGCGGCTTCTTTTGTTTTTCTAGGGCTCCTCCACATCTCAGTTCTGGATGAGTCGTCTGGACAACGGCACCAACTACTGCAACCTCAACAGAGTGATGCAAGGTCGGTGACATCACCATACATCCACACCACTCCTCCACCTGCAGCCCCACCCTCCAACAGCCACACACACCTGTTTAAGATGCCCAACTTGAACATAAACTATGACAATAATAGACAGTGTGGGCACATCACTGTATCGCTTTGAAAACCACTGTTTAAGCTTTCAAGAGATAACAGGTTCAACATTGTCCACTGGTGTGTATCGTCTGCTCGTTTAAAGCTGTCACTCTGCAAAAGGCTGGGGAAATGTTGATTCATCTCATGTAGTATTTCTAGATCAATGCAGAGCAGATCATTTGCACTCATCTTTGTTGTGATGCTCATTGGTGTGTCTCCTTTCCTGTCCTGTGCCAACAGGAAGTGGTATGAGCAGGACTCCAGGCTTCATGGAGTACACCAACGAATGGATCTGCCTGGGACTGGGGCTGACCACAGGCTGCAAG
The DNA here is from genome assembly GCA_900312585.1 of Malacocephalus occidentalis. Classification (NCBI taxonomy): domain Eukaryota; kingdom Metazoa; phylum Chordata; class Actinopteri; order Gadiformes; family Macrouridae; genus Malacocephalus; species Malacocephalus occidentalis. Next base: position 16,892 of record OMOU01028953.1, read on the forward strand.
GCCTGAGCACACAGTGACATGACGCGGTGGAACGAGAGGCAGATGGATCATCGCGGCCAGGACCCTTTGGGTTTTGTTTGAAACCTTGAAGAATGTCATCCAGGAATCTCTTGTCTCGTCTTTGTGAAATTGGGCATAGACTTGTGAATCCTTGTGCAGTGAATTGACTTAATTGTTTGATCTAAATTGTTCATTTGTCAATTTTAATTGTCTGATGTGTAGACTGATAGTTTCTTGTTTTTTGTTGTTGCTTTTTTGAGAGAGGCTGTGGAAATGTTTGGTGTGTTGGTGGCTGGCTTATTTGGCCTCACCTGGCCCAGTTAGTCTGGGGGGGGTGGGACTGCAAGCCTGTGGTGCAATCAGTGCACCACAGGTTAAGTCAGCCACCAGCACACACACTAGGGAGAGCTCTAGCATGCTAGTTAGCAACAATTCCATCTGCTCCATACTGTTTTTCTTTACAACTTTACAATAAACCGGACTTCAAACACCACAACCAGCCTGTGTCCTTGGAGGAGCTCCGAACTAAAGCCACTTTTGTGGCATTGTAGCAGGAGCTATGCTACAGAGGCAATGTGAGAGAAAGCGAAAAATAAAAAAATGATACTTCAGATGTTGTTTCATAGAATGGCTTTCATTGTAGATCTTTGGAGTATAGCAGATATTTTGCAATACTATCAATCAACCTTTAGTTCACATTAGATCAATTCATTATGATGAATTTGCACCTGATCTGTACATTGCATTGAAAGTGTGTGTTGTTAGCATCCTACTTTGACCTACTTGTGCCCAATGTTTGAAAAGCTGTTGATATATGTAACAATATTCTAAAACATTCATCCATCACAGATGTTTCCTTTTAAATCATCAATAATTTCTTTGTACAGCAATTTCTTTGAACAACTCATAGAACATATTGTACATATAAATATGAATGGCACCCACGAGCTCAACAGGGGCAACTACAGGCAAATACTGTGCATTGCAGGGGGTTAGTTGGGGTTGGATCTAAGCATGGGTAAGTATCACCCATGTGAGTTGCTTCTGTGCACCCTCGAACAGATTGAGGCCTCTTTGTTTCTTCATTACTTGGAAACCACCACTTCCTATCATACAATAGAGCATCTTCCAAAACTCATGGCTGACTATTTCACTGTTTCATGACAGTATTTTCCTCCTCTGCTGCTATCTGTGCAACCGTTTTCAAGCAACCTCTGAGCTAGCCACCTACATGCTGAAAACACATTTTTATTGTTTAATGTGTCTCACATTGTTTAATGTGAGATTTAGCCATTTAAATACCAGGGCTCAGCACCCACGTGCAAATGTTCCACAGGAACTAGCTCCCACTGATGCTATTTATCCAGGGCACCGTCGCTGCATCTTGGAAGTAGCTTCCCAAGACGATTGTGATTAGTTTTAACAAATACAAACAAGACGGTTTTTTTCCCGATCATAGAATGATAATAGGTTCAGCCAGACTTCAGAATCTGGCAGGGCACTAGAACCAAGTGTGGAGAGCGTAGGTCTGGCTATGTGAGACTAGGTAGCACTTTGATAATGAACTGCAAAGTTCTCATGATCACACTCCCTCACGTACATCTATTCCATCACATTCTACTTATTACAATGTAATTGACCCAAGCTGAGCCTGTTGACCTCTATTCAAGTTCATACAAATAACCAATACTGATTTGCATTCACATATTTGGACTTGGATGCTTCAGGGTTCTACGGAAACTACTGTGACCCCTCAAAAATAATAACAATCCAGTATGAAGATGATTTGCATGTTCTGAGGAAGATGGAGATGGACACTTTTCACAGACACACACGTGCCCTGCAAACAAATTGAGTACATCCTGACGCACGCCACATATCATGGGATAATTTGGTCGGAAACAGTTCTGGATTTACATCAAAATATTAAAATATGGACACATTTAATATTGTATGATAAGCCACAGGTCAGCTGTGCTTATTCGCATCCTGATAACAACTCTATGTCACATTAGATCGCAGTTGACATTATTTTTTCCCTGCATCGGCTTGGACCCGTTACCATGACAACCATCAGGGCAAACCACACATCCATGGATGGATTGTGGGCTGTCATCTCAGCGTAATAAAAAGGGAGATAACAAAGGGAAATAGCAATAATAACTAAATAAGTAAATAATACAATTTAAAAAGTAATAGTGATCAAATAATTTATTTCACTTATGTTTCATGTAATATTGTACAGGTATTTGTTCTTCTGTTCCAATTCTAATATATAAAATGATGTGTATATCTTCAGTGGTTTACTGGATGTTGTATTGTATGCTGCTGCTATCTTGGTTATGTTTCACTGGTTACCTGTAATCTTAGCAAAAACAAAACAAAGCGATCCATGATTCGCTAGAGGACAGCATCTGAGGCAGTAGAATCATGTGAAGCATGCAAGCTGCTGTTACATTCATTTCTGCGTCTCCTTCCCCCGCGCCAAGAGCAAGTGGCATCAGCGCCCCCCCCGGGTTTCATGGAGTACAACGACGACTGGTTCTGCCTGGGAGTCACACTTGCTGGCGGCTGCAAAGCGTCAGCATAGCAGCATCCCGGCGCAGAGGCGTGGCAGGACCAGACAACACCCGTCTCGGAGAAGATCCCTCCACGAAGCATGTTGTTAATATTATTAACGATAATTAAGCATGTTGTTAATATTATTAAAGATTATTATGATTATTGGGATTCTTACAATGATTGTGATGATTATGATGCTTATGTGATTATGATTATTGAATGATTATTGAATGATTATTATTATTATTGTTATTATTACTATTATTACTATTATTATTATTACATGTGTTTTTAAAGTGACTGACCTTGTCTTACTGTTTTGTTGTTGCATTGTTGAGACAATAATGTGGGCGAGTGAAGAAATAAAAAGGGATTGATCCGTTATTTCCTCTGTTATTTTTTATTTTTTATATGACACTGAATCCACGGTAATTGCATCTAAACGGCACCAATACATCATAACAAAACAAATGTACTTGTAAAGTGTTCTTAGTTATTAACACACCTTTGTACATATAGATCCAACACCAAAAAGTTGCAGATACACCATAGTAGCCTTACACCCAGGAATGTGTCTGAATATTTACTTTATAGTCTTGCTTACAATTTGTTCAGCAATTCTACTGTTATTGTATCGATGCTTTAGCAATCCAGTTTGAGAAAACTGTGATAATCGCTCTCTGGTGGCTGAGGGCGGAAATTATCATTGTCAGCCGACAGAAACAGTGGAACATACTGTATGTTGTTGGAATGTTCCAAAAATAGCAGACAGAGAACAATAGTGAAGCACTGATTTACCAAATGTACAAATAACACAATGTATATATTGAAGTGAATGTTATGGATAGCTCGTGAGTATGGTTTGTAGTATGATCCCTGATTCATACTGCTGTCCAGACGGTGGCGCTAATCCACCGAGAAGTTGTTTGACGACCGCCCCAAAAAACTAAAAGAAGAGGCAGAAGAAGTAGACTGGTGGAAACAAAGGAGCCCTGAGTGAGTGCATTTATTATGAATATTTTTGGTTTATTTTGTGAACGCTTCCTTCCAGTGAGCATTATTTGCATTTATACATTTGGGTATAAGTACTCCGATTACCATGCGTGTTGTGGATGGGAGTTATCTATTTTATTCGTGCTGCAGTCCGTTAAGAAACGCTCCTCGCGTGCGCGATAAGCCGTCAGATATTGCCACGATAGCGCCAATGAGCTTGACTTCAATATGTGCCAATTATCATCATATTTTGCAGCGATTGACCCTGGGGTTTGACGGTCAAGCTTATTTATGTGATCAAACCGTCACGTAATAAATGCTAAGTTACAATAAACGTCGGTATTTACGATGTTTCTCTGTTGTGTTAGCCTGTAGCTAGTAGGCCATGGTTTAGCTAACCATTCATTCGTGATGATGGGTTATTCGGTAACTTTCGATGCCTGCTGGGTGATGGACTGGCCTATTTGGGACTTTAACTTTTCCATACAAATGTTATTTTCCATTCTTTGATCTAGGTCCATATGTTGCAAGGGCTCTGATTTCGCCACCATGTCAAGTAAGCAAACATTCATGCTATTCTCTGAATTATGTCTACAGTCGTTTCATTCGAGTGGTAAAGTTGTTTCAACTCTAACTTTTTAAAAATGCCGGTATCTGCTCAGTATTACATGTAATACATTTGACCAATATCTAGCTTTGGCTTATACAATGATAGACGTACAATGCTCGTATTTAATAACTTGTATTATTAGCTTCAATTGAATCCTATAAGCCTATGAGTTTGAGATGTATCAAAACATCAGCAACAACAAAATAAGTACTTATTATTATTATTATTATTATTATTATTATTGTGTTGTTGCTTTTCCTAAATATGCCAAACTTTGTCCCCATGAAAAAACGTATACAACACCATTTTTATGTTTCTGAAAACACAAATAGTCTGAGTAATGCCTAGAACACAATCAGTCATGCACTGTAGGTGACATGAGATTCAGATGGAACAGATGGAAGATTTCCTTATTAATCCCGTAAGTAGAGAGAGACCTTACTCACTACATGGCAATGGAAAGTCTTCTGACCACGATTCCCCCTGTGTCCAATCAGCCAGCTTCAGATTCAGCTACTTAAAAGGCTGGCCGTGGGAAGCAAGTAGGGTTGCAAGAAACTTTGAACCCCATGTTTGAGTCGGCGGGTATAAGTCATGCTAAAATGGTCTGAAATTGTGGTCAGCGACCAGTCAACTACCCACGATCAGCATCTTTTTTTCCTCACGAGCGTAGGCGATGTACAGTTATGAGTTGGAATGAGACCCACGCACGACTGCAAAAATCGCACGGTGTATGCCCGGCTGAATTGACACATAGAAACGCTGCCTACCCAGACTTGAATAGTAAAAAACATACGATTTTATTTCATAACATAACATAACATTTTTTTTATTGTGGCAAGTCAGGGATTATCCCTTCCTCACATGATGCACACGCAAATTACCACTCTCCCTGGTAGAAAATAAACGTGGGTCATTGGTGAGTAGGGGTAGGAGAAATGGAATTGAACGTGTTTTAAACCCCGCCTTGTGGCTGTCCCTGTGTGCTAAATGATTTTGTTGTTGTTTTTTCAACAGAAC
>OMOU01029002.1:1333-11776 GCA_900312585.1 Malacocephalus occidentalis
TCCCGCGCGTCCCGCTCGTTGCCCAGGTACAGGAGGGGCAGGATGGCCGTGAGCTCGGCGTTCTCGATGTCCGGCGTGGAGGGCAGCAGCGCCGGCCCCGCCGCCCCAGAGGAGCCACCGCCGCCACCGGGCCCCTCGTGGAGCCGCAGGGAGTGGTCGCAGAGGTGTTCGTGGCACTGCCTGAACGCGTGAAGGCCCCCTGCAAGCGGAGCAGACCGACGACAACGTACGTTTAAAAAAGATACGGGAGGTGAGCGTTACAAAGAGAGAGAAACGAGATAGGCACATAGATCCCAGATCTATATCTGGGATCTATGCTCATATCTAACCATCATGTCGCCTCCAATTTTTAGGGTGTTGCTGTACCAGCTTGCTCTCCAGCCAGCACCCCATCACAATGTTACTATTCCATTTAGCGTTTGTACTTTGTCGATTATAACTGTTATGCTTCGTTACCCCTTTTTATGCCCTTAAGACACCCATTGCACGCAGAGTCCGAACCGCCCCCTTACTCGGCTTTCCTTCTCGAGATTTCTTCCTTGTTAATTAAGGGAGTTGTTTCTTGCCCTTAGGGGGGCTAGGGCTGAGGGGGGGGTGTCATAATTACTTGGTCCATAATCATATGGCCTGTAAAGCCCTTTGAGACTGTAACTGTGATTAAGGGCTCTACAAATCAAATTGACTTTACAAGATAGCAAGATTTGGAGACGAAACAAACTTCTTACATTTTTCCCGCCATTGAGAAGTGTTGCATTCACACACCTGTGGTAGAGCTATGACAACAAAGTGTGTGCACTGTGATTGACCGGCAAGATGGATTCCCCGAACCAATCAGGGAAGAAGACACGCCCAGGTCAGAAATAAGCCGGGAGCGGGCAAATACGGTCACCTTCAGAAGCAGGCACAGTCGATCAGAACCACCATTCTCACATTCACTCACTGAGAGCTGACGGATGTCCCGACACTTCTATGAAATTACACTCAAATTATAGCCCTTCAAATGGTACCCATGGCATCTTTCTTGTGAATTACTGCATCTCAACATTTCCATATCGTATTTCATTTTCAACCAGATCAATCCATTATTCAACAGACTCTCGCGTCGCCTCAAGACGGTCCTGTCCCGTCCCTGAGTCCTGCTGGGGCAGAGTGCTAAAGCTACCACTGCCAGGGTTAGGGGTTCAATTCCCACAAGGGCCCGGGCGTTCTAAAAATACACACAGTCACACTCCCGTGAGCATGTACCGAGTGGCATATGCTGTGATATCACAGAACAACTGGTTTTCTGCTAACCCGCACACACAGGGGCGGGGGAACAACAACTGACCGCACCATTTGTTAAATTCATTATTTGCCATTTAAACACACACGGTTGAAAAGATCCAGTGGCACATGTGCCATTTAAAAAAATATCTCAGCTTGGGATATGATTACATCTATTCGCCGTTTGGAATTTGGTTCACGACATAACGACGGTGTTTCTGGCGGCCCCTGTTTGTTCAGAGGGGAGGCAGAGCACTACATAATGCCGCCACGTAATGCCGCCACATAACGGCACGATGTAACAGCGTCACGTAACGGCGCCACGTAACGGCGCCGCGTAATGACGCTACATATCAACGCTACGTAACGCCACCACATAACGGTGCCACGTAATGCCACTACGTAAGGCCGCCACGTAACACCGCTATGTAATGATGCTGCGTAAGTATTAGCCACTGGAGTACATACCTTCACATTGTACCATTAGTCTGCTTTGTGTTGAAGTGACAAATTACTAATTCCACAGACAGTTGAAAGTCTGGCTGATTACCATTTTTACATTCATTTTTTGGCAGATGCTGTTATCCAAAACGACATATACAAAGAGTACATTCGGTGAAGGATACAGTGATTTCTCGCTGTGGTACATCAAGATAAGAATAAAGCAGGTTTCTAGCATGCGTAGTTGCAAAGTTAATAGAATGCAGGTTGCCTGCATAACAGGTGGGAGATTGTTTCAGAAATCAGCAGCAAAACAGAATAATTTCTCTGACAACAATCCTGCAGAAAATCCTTTTTGTTGTTGTTTATGCATTTGTCAAACAAGATCAAATGTAAATTCACAAATTACAGTTCATGTATCATTAACATTGTGGTTGGTGGACTCCATGCCAGGACAGGTAATTGTAGGCCTTCCCTGTGTGTGTGATAGTCACCTTGATAGCGGGGGGGGGGTAGGTGGCAGTTTGATCTGCCAACCATCGACAGATAGCCAAGCAAGGCACACACCGTGTCCGACAACGCCTACCGATAACCTAAAGCAAACAACTAATCATACACGGATAAAGTTTTCTCTCTCTCTCTCTCTCTTTCTCTCCCCACCAGGATTTTTCCACCATTACAACTGTTTGTTTGAGGTGGTGCAGCTGCATAACCTGTCAATTGAATACGTATATACTGTATATATCATAGCCTGGAAAACCCTCTCTGGATATTTTATGGGAATTACCTGAAACATTTTTAGTTTTACAACAAAATCTTGAACACTAACCTGATTAATCTAAAAGACGCAGATTATCAACTGGACTAATAAACGTAACTACTGCCATGCTAACAGGATGCTAACAGGGTGAGCATCAGTTGGCTATCAAGCACAACCAAACCAAAGACTCATAACACATGCTAAAGACGGTATAATAACCCTTTTCCTTTTTTTTGTCATTCTGATGATGATTTAGAGATTTCAAAAGATTATTCAACAATTAATTCAGTGCTCAAAGTCCTGAAAGTGACATGGGCGGCATGATAATGTGTGTCCTACGTCGTCTCCTCTGAGGACCTCATGTAGAAGACAACCCATACACTCTCACAAGCCAGCAGCTCATCTTAAAAATGACCACTTTGCCTACTCACACACACACACACACATGCACACACATGCACAGGCACAGAGTTCAGTTTCCACTGCAACCGTATTTACCTCAGCATTTTAAACCAGGAAATATATTTAATTAAGTAACACGACTCCGACGACTGAATACTTGAGTGACTGCATTCCCATGAGAAATTAAATACAAATAACTTAACACAATGAGCGCAAACAGGAGCAGGAGGCCTACTGCTGGTATGGGCGGGGTCATGGAAGAAAACAGACTCAGCTGTTCAGGTGGCCATTTGAGAAAGCAACAAGACAAATAAACAACTGAGTTTTAGGCTCACGTATTTGTCTTTGTCACAAAATGGACACGGCATGGATGTTAGAGATGTATTTGAGGTCTGCTTTTTCTCCATAATTGTTGCCCTGGGAGGAGGGGGGGGGGCGGGGGAATGACTTTCAATTAGAGGAATGAATGAAAAGCCTTTTATTTGGTTGCTCCTTGCTTCGTATTCTCACATTTTCCTGAGAGCTGAGGGTTTCTTCAGGAGGAATGAAACCAGTGAAGAGTGTCTCTCCTCCACAGACGGCTCGCCTCCAACTGTGCCGAGGCGCAGACAGAGACAGATGCGAGAAGAGTCACATCAGAGCAACCGCCTTCATCAAGGGGCATGTGCCACAAGACAGGGAGGAAGAGGAGGAGAGAGGGGGAAGAGATAGGAGAGGAGAGCAGAGGGGAGGAGGAGGAGAGAGGAGAGGAGGGGAGGAGAGAGGAGAGGAGAGGAGGATGATCAATGCACTGTGATCTTGCTGCTACACAGTGTCTGTGAGGCATTCAGCAGAAACTCATACAGCCAAGCACCCCCCCCCTCCCACGCCATACACATACATACACATACATACATACACGCGCGCACACACACGTGTGCACACAAACACACATGAATGCACACACACAGACACACATGCAAACACACATGCATGCACCCACACACAGATCATGTTCATACATGCACACACACATATATTCGCAAACACACACATACAGGTGAGCACACACGCACGCACACACACACACACATGAGCACACATGCACGTGCGCGCACACACACACACAGCAGCAGTTCCAGCTGCTTTGTCTCCAGCATGCCGTCAGTAGTGTGCACTGACAGAGGAGGAGCAGCCGTGGGGACACAGGAGTCGGCTGGAGATAGCTGCTCTCTGGGCTGCTGCCATGGCGCTTTAATCCTGTGTGTGTGTGTGTGTTAGTCTTTACTGGGAGAGTGGTTGAGGGTGTATGCAGTGTGAGTATGCATGTTTAGTGTGTGTGTGTGTGTGTGCGTGCGTGCGTGCATGTGTGAGTGTGTGCGCATCAGACAGATAGATAGATCAGACAGATCTGAAGAGATATGGACGTAATACTCCTATTCTGATTGGCTGTCAAATGCTGCGTCCCCACAGGAAGTCCAAATGGCTTCCCTGAGTACAGAGTACACTGTATCTCCTGTGTGATGTATTAACTGTATTTGGTTTTATAGAGAGCTGGTCTCTATCCTTGCTGCTGCTACAACCGTAATGCTCCGTACCCACCTTCAAGGGGCACAAATTATAATTAGTTATAATCACATTATGAATAATGTGATTAAAACCGCTCTACAAGACAACAACAAATAGTATAAAACAATAAAAAGCACAACAAGGAAAATAAAGTACAAAGAAAGGGTAAACATAGCCGATTGAGAGCGACAGTCATTGAGTCTCCCCCCATGCCTGGGTTCCTTAATTGAACACACCGATTCCACTTATCACATAATTGCTGCAGCAGACCGGTGGATGCGACCCAAGGAAATGGGATTTAATACGGAGCGAAAGGCAGCAAAAGGAAAAGCCGTCGTCATCTCCTCCCACTCCTACTGCTCCACCACCAGCACCACCACCAGCACCACGCACATCTCAGACATCTTAGGCTCAGGTTACATGGTGTACATGGACAGTGGCAGGACCATGAAGGATATAGACGACCCAAATGCAGACAGAGGAAGATAACAGAATGTTCAAAAAGGTTTATATTAATAATTACAACACACCATACAGGCGCATAAAACCAAAAATCGGGAAATGGAACACAGGAATGAACCAAAAGCACGAGGAGGACAACACATAGCCAACAAACGGACACGAAACACAGGAAGTGAAGTGATATACTGTATGTATGATAGATATACATAGGGAGAGAATGAGAAAGCATAGGTGAGGGTACTGAAGGGATTACAGAGTTGATATAAAGTCTGAGGGCCTCTGGTGGATGGGAGGGGAATGACAAGCAAAGACTCAAAAGTCAGTGGGGCAGGAACACACAAACCCAGAGACAGGGACAGAGACAGGGACAGAAAGATAGACAGGGACAGAGACAGAGACAGGGACTGAGACACGGACAGAGACACGGACAGAGACAGGGAGAGGGACAGAGACAGAGACAGGGACTGAGACAGGGACAGAGACAGGGAGAGGGACAGAGACAGGGACTGAGACAGGGACAGGGACAGAGACAGAGACAGGGACAGGGACAGGGACAGGGACAGAGACAGGGAAAAAGAGAGAGACAGAGAGAGGGACAGAGACGGGGACTGAGATAGGGACAGAGACAGAAACAGAGACAGGGACAGAGACAGGGAAAAGGACAGGGACAGAGACAGAGAGAGGGACAAGGACAGAGACAGGGACTGAGATAGGGACAGAGACAGAGACAGAGAGACGGACGTGGCTGTGGTGGTGACCTGTCACCTACCTTTGAGAACGATGGGGTCCTTGCCCTCCCGCCTCAGGGACTCCAGCACCACATGGAGCGGCTGCGAGGCCGCCAGCCTGGCCGGGTCCACCGTGCTCTCGTCGTACACCACCATGTCCCGCGAGAACACACCGCCCCGGAAGGAGTCCTTGGCCTCGCGGCAGGAGACCAGCTCAAGCACCGTCACCTTGCCCTGCTGCAGCCGCCGCCGGCTGATCTTGTCTGAGCAGTTGATGTGCACGGCACCGCGCACGTGGCACGTGTTGTATTCCGTGAAGGGCCGGCAGTCCACGATGACGGGCACGGGCCCCTCCACCGGGTGGCCCACAGGGCAGCAGGCCAGGCGCCGGGCCAGCTCATTGGGGTGGAGGACCCGAAAGGGGAGCTGGACCCGGGGCTGGCCGGCGGAACAGAGGCTAGGCGCGCTGCCGGCCTCATGGCTGCCCACCACGGTGGGTGTGCCAGAGGCAGAGGAAGAGGTGGAGGGACCGCCGGCATAACTGAGGTTGGGGCTGCTGGCGCTCACCTGGCTGGGGGCGCCGCGGTGGGCATGGTGGGCGTGGTGCACGCGTGCGTCCCTCTCATAGGTGCTGACGGAGCAGCAGCTGGCGCTGCTACAGCCACACGACAAGGAGCGCGTAGAGCCGCTGGATGAGGGCATATACGTCACGAGGTCGGTCGTCGAGCTGATCCGGACCACCGTGGTGCTGCTGACGATGGTCTTACCCTCGCCCCCGCCGCTGCCGCCGCTGCTAGTGCTGCTAACGCTACTGATGCTACTGATGCTAGTGCTGTTGGTGCGACCACTGCTGCTGCTGCTGCTGTTGCCGCCGCCACCGCTGGTGATGGCGATGGCCTCCAGGTAGCTGGCGTCCAGGCGCAGTTGGAGTTCCTGAGGTCGGACCGGCCTGGGCAGCGCCACCACTATTCTGTCGTCGAGAGGAGATGGAGGCATGTGGAAGGCCGAGGGCGGGGACACGGACACGGAGAAGTCAGCAAAGGATGGCGCCGCACTGTCAGGGGGAGGCAACAACAGCAGGCAAACAGCTGGGATGAGGTTGTGGCTACAAACTGTGGAGAAGGTAAGAAAAAAGCTAGTGAATTGAGGCACAAAACCAAATCTGGTGAGAAAACGGCTGAAATCGAAGCAACCCAAAGCAGACATAGGGAGCTTTCTGGTGTGTTTCAGCAATGTCTCTCATCATTTTTCCAGTTGCAATGTAGGCACATATTTGTAGTGCTAGTAGTACCCACAGGGCAACACCCAAGTTGAATGTAATAATTAGAATAATGACAAATATAGAATGACATGGGGGCTGAATGCCATCCAAGGCTATATGCAATTCATGTGATAATGGTGTGGCTAATTATACAACACTCGGCATCCCGAGCGTGTGGACAGTTCCCTATTGCAGTGTAGCAAAACACAAGAGTGTGACCAAAAAAAATAAAAAAATACCCCACTACATAATATACTGCATCAACGCAACGCCGCAGTTTGGTCTCTCCCTCCACAGAAAGTCGGAGGAGGAGGAGGAGGAGGAGGAGGTGCACATGTTTCATTCCATTGTACAAATGTCCAAATAGAAATAGCAGCAATAAAATCCCCATGCCACCGTTGGTAGTCTATAGCATGTAAGAGCACTATAGCCGAGTCTTGCCTGTTATTCTGCCCACTGCATGGTGTCTATGAAGACGCGCAGTGTGTTCAGCTCACAATATCATTCATGGCCAATTCATTGAGAAACCGGCATGAGAACGTGCCGAGAATAACGCCTCATTATGGCTCCAATAGCGGGTTATACTGGAGTGTATTTTCACAGAAACCGCACAATACCAATAACACTGCAAGTAGACGGTAGGCTATTTTTTTTTAAGATGCTCAATTATATATATACATGTTATAGTCTCGCTCATAATGATAAGAAAAGCATAGTATAACCGGCACTACAGCGACGTTAAAACTCTGAAACGCCTTTATTGTCTAATGTCTGTAAATATGAGTTGCGTTACACATTTTGTTAATTTAATCATTTAATTTAATAACGTGAAATTCATTGAATGTTTTTTTATAGGTCTGCTGTGGCACATGTATCATCTCTAGCAGGACAGCCACACAGGGATACAGTGATTCAAAAAAAGTTTACTTACATTATTCTTTAACGTTGTATTATTCCTGGTTTCGTGCAGTTTACACCAATATTATTCCCTGTGTTTAAACCAGGCTTCCATTATTCACTTCCCAGTCCCAGTGTTGTTGTGGATCGGCAATTCATTTTGACTTATTTTACCCAGTCGCTCCCCCAGTGATAATAACACTGACTGAGGGAACACGGACAACCTACACACGCCCTCACCCTGTGATTGACACGTCGACCAACCAATCCACGCCCTCGTTCATATTCAACTCATCCGTGAGCCCAGTGATGGGGGAGGCGCTGTCGCTGTCGGACCGTCATCCTCCGTGGTGGGCGGAGACTATCCATTGAAAGCGCGCTCTGTGGCGCTGCTCCAGAGTCCCGTGTGTGCGAGAGGGATGATGTCATTGGCAACCAATCAAACGTCTGCGTTTAAAAGCGAATCGAGGGAAAGAGCACTGAATAAAAAATAAGCGACGCTGTCGTAGTCGCACCTTCATTTAAGAGCACACGCCATTAAGTCACACGCACCCACCCCATGCACGATCTAAACCGAACCATCATCCGCACTGCTACCTGCGAAAACACCTGCGCACTGGTACAATTACATAATGCATGAGGCGTGACGGCATTCTGCAGGAACAATGCGCAGTGGGTGGTGGCCTTATTGCTATAGGCTATTCGTTGTGACTATGAGCCTACTTTACTTTACTTCATATGTGGTGTAGGCCTATAGTGGCCTATACTAGCCTTATTGACTTTATAATATAAATCATGTAATAGTAAAGCTATAGCCTTTATAATATAGTCTCTTATGGCAAAAGGTCACATACAGAAACACTAGGCTACCTGCGAAGGGGTCCTGCTGGACTCAGGACTTTTTCCAAGCTTTCTCTTTATCTTCCGTGGAAATCTAGATCAATATACAAACATTTACAACTGCTATTTAAAGCTCTCTGCAGAGATGGTTATTTTTAAGCGGACAGCTGATCAAAGCCCATCCAAATTTAATTCTCGGCTACTCTTGTTTCATTTGCAATGAAGGGTAAATGGACACAAGCAATTGTGTGTGTGTGTGTGTGTGTGAATGTAGCCTAATAGCTAAAATACAGCTAAAATATGGATAATACCTTACATCATGTTTTCAGATAAGTAGGCCAAGTGTTATAGGCAATGTTATTGCTATACACAAATGAGAGTGTTTATATAAACAGTATCGATGTGAGAGTTATAACCCAATAACACGAATGAAAACAATACTGAAGACGTAGTATTTATTAGCTGTTCATCTTTGAACAATGGCTGAAGCGTTTACAATGTAAATCTGTATAAACACAACAGGTTTATCCTGCATGACTACTTGGTGGTGGTGTCATGTTTGGACTACGATATCCTATTAGCTAACTAAACAGACTTTGGGAGATGACATTGGGACTAATTAGAGACAAAGAGTTTCCTATATTGACATAATTTTATTTGTATTTTGTTCTTTCATTCTCAGAACAATTTTACTAATGAATACATTTGAGGGAGAAGGGAATTAAATGCAATGTTTAAGTTATTTTAAAACTAAGCAACTAAATAAATAAAAGCACTTTTTATGTTCATGGTGTGTACAATGTTGTCTGAGAGTAAAAAAAAACAACCTCTTGGGGCCAAATTTTTTGAGAAATGCACATATTACGTGGGCTGTATTTTATAAGGTGACCAATCACGACAAAGAAGAAGTTGAGGTACAAAGCAGGCATGTAGACGGCCATATTGACGACAGCAACAAGAACAACAACATTAAAGAGGCAGAAAATGTCACTACCACCACTAACATTTTCACTAACGTTCTCCCTACCGATGGAAAGGTTCCTGATATTCACTCAGTAAGTAAATATCAGGAACTACGACATGTTAAGTAAAAACTACAATAGCAACCTTAGTTTAGTGTCAAAACATGTCAAACATGGCTGAATATTTTGCTGATTTTGACGTCAAATTTCGCAGGATTCGAGAGAGACACTTCTCCTTGAGAAATACTTGATTAAACACAATAACAAACAGACTGGAACAAGCAAAAGCCACTGTCAGACACAATCTGAGCCTGACAGTTGGAAAAGCAAGCACTTTAAGAGAACCTACATTGACGAGGCAGACATTTCACGGATGACGATTGAAGCAATCTCAATTTTAAAATTGTCGTCCGCATTAGTCACTTGGACTCAAAATTATGGGGAAATAGGGTCCAGGTTGAAAAATCACAATGTTACCATGTTCAGTCACACATTTTTTCAGTTACACTTGAAACCTTTCTTAATGTCAAAGCCCGGAAACAGGCCACAAAGTGTGGCTTTGTGCATCATTTTGCTCGGGTCGAACACACGACACCAGCTAATGTCAAACTTTGCTGCGTGTCAAACTTTGCTGTTCAAACACAGCAAAGTGGTTAGCTTTTGTTCGCTCGCTCTCTCTCGCTCTCTCGCTCTCTGGATGGAAAGTCTGACAGCTTGTGGTCTGGTATTTGCCGGTGCGAGAAGTGAGAACCGTGCGGCTTCCTGTGTGTCTTCGGCAGAGCACAGTCGCCGAGTCGAGGGGGCTGTCACACACTCACACATACACACACCAGGAACCCCAACATCAACCTTGTGTAACCTTGGAAACTGGTTGTCATG
>OMOU01029178.1:7003-21455 GCA_900312585.1 Malacocephalus occidentalis
GGGGGGGGGGGGACAAATGTTAGTGTGTTGTAGGTGTTTTAATGTGTTTGTTTGTATATTTGCATACACAGTATAGCATTGTATGCATAATCATCATAGGGATAAAAAAAAGTGCAAAACAAATAAATATTTGATACATCTATACTGCATGTATATACGTCATATATATATATATATATATATATATATCTTTGAATGATCTTAACATACATACCAGAAGCAGTCTCAGGGCACTGCCTGAGTGACTGCATGGCGGCCTTATAGGTCGGTCCCAGGAAAGCATTGGCTGTAGTGTTGTCTGGGATCTCCTGGAGACACTTAGTGGAGTCTTTAAAGAGCAGGTTCTTTTCAGTGCCTGACTCAAACAATCTGAATGTGGTATTAGTGCCATTTGGACCGAAATTGATCTGAAAAAAAGTAGACATTTAAAACATTCAATATTGTTTTTTTTGGCAAGTCTAACATGAAACTGGAGTCAGTGGCCACGACGACACTAAAAGTAAATAACAACCAAATAATTTCCATGATATCAGATGTCCTCTGTGCTGTGCCAACCTGCTGTTCTTTGAGTATTTTCACAACTTTGTTGCGAACGTCTTTGCGTGTGATCACTGCATGTGCAGGAACATTAGCCAGGTTGCATGAGGCAAATTCGCCTATCGGTGCTGGACCTCTCCCAGGGCAAATGAGTTCGTAGTCTGCGGAGTTCAAACCCCTAGCCCATGATGGACCGTTACCTTGAAAGAGAGGGGGGGGGAGAGTCAGAGATGAATACACAATACACATGTATTTTTTGGTAAAAACTGGACGCATAAGGGGGGGGAAGTCACTCACCGCCGCTGTTTTCTTGAACAGTTGTGTGTTTAATAAAGGCAACATCACCAGCATCCTCCACAAGACATCTATAAAAAAAGTAGTGAAAAAGCCACCAACACATAACACAAACAAAGAAACAAGCATACACAATTAGTGATTAGTGAACAAATTGTGTCCCACTAGAAGTGCAATGTTATAAAGGGCAAATGTCCAATTTCACGTTCATGATTGCTGATGGTTTATCCATTGGATGAAACCCCCACCTGAATGCTCCTGCATAGCCGTAGTAGCGCTCATTTGTACTGGGGTTACACTTGCCAGCATGATTCATTCTTTCGCCACCACCAGTGCACTGAGTACAAAACGTCGAGGTGAGATTGGACCCCGGGGCACAGCCGCTGGGGAAGAATGAGCCTGAGAAGGTAGGAAGCAGGTGGCTTTTTAGACTGACCATAACGCAACAGGAGACTTTACTTATTCGTTTGGGCAGGGTCAGACGTGTCGCTTACTGAAGTCACAGTTTCCAAGTCGAGTGCGGACCAGACTCATGGGAATGTTCCAGCCGGCGGTTCTGCCGAAACCCGTGTGGCAGGATTTCTTGCCCTTTAGTGTGTCCCATGTCACCCCGCTACCCTTCTTCACCACCGCCACAGCGTAATAGTTGGATTGGGGCGCTGCGAACAGAAATCAATGTTGAAACATTGGAAGGAAATGACCACACACACCTTCCCAGTAGAGATTTGAAATCAAATTGTATTCAGATACAGACGTACCGCTTCCGTGAGCACAATCTGCTGTAAAAAAAACAAAAAAAAAACAACCAAAAAACGTAGAGGTGAAGTATTTGAAAATATTTCAGAAGAAATATTGATATTTCAGCTCCTCTCTTACCTGAATTGTATTGCTCCACCATGGCCGGGACCAGACCGCACTTCCCAGCCGTGTACACCTGCCCTCCATCTACAGCCATGGCATCAGCCTCTTGACGCTGGACAAGAAAACACAGCGAGCGAGATACCTCAGGATATATTACCACAGCAGCGTATCTGTCACATTCAGATGACCTGACCATGCAAAATACAATACTTCGGCACAAAATGGATGACAAAAAAGACAAACCGATGAAACATAAGAGAGCTGACCATAATACTCTTAATGCAGTCTTCCACTGTAGGGCTGGTGTGACATTTGATCTGACTCTGGCCATGGTTGTGCCAGGAGTTACACTTCCCCCTCTCGACACTTCCCACTGCGCACCATGTGATGCCAGTCGATGTTGTGTCTATGGATTGCATCAAGTAAAAGCAAGGATTATGGTGATACGCGGTGATACGATGTGTTTTTGAGTGACTGCCGTGTGCATAAGCTATTGGTGTCGTTTTGTTTTGGGCACCCTACCGTTCCTCAGAGATCGTATTGTAGACGTGTATTCAGCGCCCAGATAGAGGAAGGCATTGGAGAAGTCAGGCAGCTTGACCAGACTCTGTGTTGAGTCTTTGAACATCAAGTTTGTGCCAGCATACTCAGTAGAGGAGAAAAGGTTAAAGCCCTGTAGGGTAAACAAGTAAATGTTAACATTTTGTAAAATGTATTGTAAAAACACCCATCATTTTGTTATGTTGTCTGTCTCGGTGTGTGTGTGTGTGTTACCCTGACGGAGGTGAGGCTGTTGTAGATGAACTGGGCTTGCTCATTGTCACTGCGGCTGACCACTGCATGGGCGGGGACCCTGGCCAGGTGGCATGTCTCATAGCTGTCGATGGGGGCTCTCCTACCATCCCTGCACAGTAGCTCGTAATCGGGTTTCTCTGACTCTATGAGAGAAGAGAGAAAGTGAAAGAAAGGGCAACCAATAGTGAGAGGGTGTGCACTGTGCATCGTGGTTATTTGAACAACCATAGTGAGAAAGTGGATGAATGAGTGAAATGAATGGATGAAACTTCACGGGCCCAATAATACTTATTAGTGACTTTGATCGGGACACTGACCTGGAACTGTGAGGTGCTTCACAAAGGCTACTTCTCCGGCACCGTCTTTTAGACACCTTCAGAAAACCGTCAGATCATATCAATTTTTGCGGTTGCCTTTTTTTAAGAAAACCAACAAAAATAGCATTCTATCATTGTAAAACAAATACATAAAAAGACACCTCTAGGAAGTCAAATGACGGCAGGAAAATATGTTTTATAGAAAAGGAAGAAAACAACTCACTTGAATGCTCCTGCATATCCATAGTAAGGTTCCGAACTCGACTTGCTGCAGGCGGTACTGTTGCACAATGCACACAGATTAGAAACTGTTGCGCCGGGGACACAGCTTTCGGAGAAGAACCTGCCCACCGCTACACGCCACAAGTCAAACCACGAATGTCAGACACATTGGCCAAAACAGGACAAATACGGCACACGAGAAAGACATGCACGGGTCAATGTCCTAGACTCACCCTGCTCCACAGTCTCCACAGACCTGTTCCACTCAATCTGGCCCATATCCACCAGGGTTCCGATGGGAACGTTCCAGCCCGCCGTCTTCCCCAGACCCGTGTGGCACGACTTCTTCCCCCGCAACTCAGTGATGTTGAAGCCCGTGTTTTTCTTCACGACGGCGACGGCATAATAACAGGATGCGCCTGTTGTCATGCAGAGGGTGCCATGGTAAATATCAAATCTATGTTTGTCATTGGATTTTGGTATTACTGTTGTTGTTTTTGTATTATACCCCCGCTATATTCCTCAGAGATAATGGGCTGCAGGTTATTGGGAGGCAGGCCTGCTGTGTAGATCTCCCCTCCATCCAATGTGATGGCATCTGCTTTACTGTCCTAAAAGAGAGACAGAAACCACAAATGTCTTATAGCCTACCGATTAAGAAACCTAATTTGCCATGATTAAACAATTCACACTCATGCAAACCACAATGAAAACCACACGAGGCACTAGTAAGGTGTCCTGTTGATTTTCCATTCGTGCAGTATAGAGTTCCTCACCGCAATTGCCTGAACGCACAGCTCTACGTTTGATCTTTGTACGCATGTGAACACCGCAGCGCTCTTCTTCAGGGCTTCACATTTATTTAACTCGGCATCAGATGTCACGCACCACCTCAGGCAATTGGCAGTTGCTGCAAAGAAAGAGCATTGGAAAAAAAACAATTATTCCACCTAAAACCTCCGCATGTCATTTGCCATAACGTAATTATTTTTATATATATATAATAATCGCTGTTAGTTTTTAGCATCCTCCTTACCCAGACAGGCATAGATAATCGCCATGGAAATTGGACTCATGGTGAACACAGGGTCTCCAAATCGCTTGCAGACTGGCGCAAAGAAAAAGTGCGTTACTGCTTTTTATAGCAGCCATCGTTCGTCTGTTGACAAAGATTGGCCATTCAGGATATTTCTACATAATATAACATTTGTAATTCCATCCAGGTAAACCGACCCAAGCCTATTCTTTGTGTGTGTGTTGAACAGTAAATTAACTAGGTTGATGGAGATAATCTGGTCTTCCAGGATTTGTTGGCAGAACCATGTAGGCTATCATATCAAATTTGCTGAGAATCCTGAACCTAAAACCATCCTGAAATATTAAATAACACCCAGTTACAATAATGTTATTAAGGCCTCTAAGGCTTCAAAATAAGCCACACCTAGAATATGTGGGCATATCCTCCTGGTAAATAGTTGATAGAGACACAATAGTCAATAGACTATTGTTCTACCTCCTGATCCACTGCCATCCTAATGCCCAAACGTACAGTATATAATCAGTTCTAGAAACTTGTGAGTCACTACCTTCTTTCCTGTCTTGTTGTCTGCAGACAATATGATTGCCTATTGTGTGGATGCTCCAAGGAGAGAGACTTGGCAAAGGGAACGGGATAGTCTTACCTGCCTGTGTTGTACATGGTATCAGAGAATTGTTCTTCCCAATATTGAGTACAGAGGACATGATGAATTGGACGACACAAGGGACAAGGTTTGACCTTTTGATATGCATACCTTCATAATAATAATGGTGCTAGCGTCTATGCTGCTAACAAGGGACAATTTTACATTGAAGCTTGTTGGGACTGATCAGGACTTTGTCTTGTCAAAGTATGATGCGCTATATCCATCCATCCATCCATTCGCTTCCGCTTATCCGGGGCCGGGTCGCGGAGGCAGCAGGCTAAGCAGGGCTCTCCAGGTGCCCTTCTCCCCTGCAACACTTTGTAGTTCCTCCTGGGGGATCCCGAGGCATTCCCAGGCCAGATAAGATATTTAATCCCTCCAGCGGGTTCTGGGTCTGCCCCGGGGTCTCCTCCCAGTCGGACGTGCCCGGAAAACCTGT
Organism: Malacocephalus occidentalis; assembly: GCA_900312585.1. Lineage (NCBI taxonomy): Eukaryota > Metazoa > Chordata > Actinopteri > Gadiformes > Macrouridae > Malacocephalus > Malacocephalus occidentalis. The sequence continues at coordinate 12,154 of OMOU01029178.1, forward strand.
AAGGGGAGGCGCCCGGGAAGCATCCTGTTCAGATGCCCGAACCACCTCAGCTGACTCCATTCAATGCGGAGGAGCAGCGGCTCTACTCCGAGCTCCCTCCGGATGTCTGAGCTCCTCACCCTATCTCTAAGGCTGAGCCCAGCCACCCTCCGGAGGAAACTCATTTCGGCCGCTAACGATTTATTTGAAAATATAATAGCGCGTGTTAGTTTGTATGAAGGGGCACGGTGGCACAGTTGGTAGTGCTGTCGCCTCACAGCTAGAAGGTCCTGGGATCGATTCCCGCCTGTGGACATGGTTGGTTCTCCCCATGTCTTCAGTGCTGGGATTTCGTGAACAGCCCTTTCTGTGTGGAGTTTCCCCGTGCTCCCTGGGGTTCCTCCATATATATACACTGCATATATAACCCCTCTAAAAACATGGAAGAAGACCGTCGCCTGACCAGTAGCGGTTGGATCGAGGTGGTACCCGGGCGCTGCACCAGCTGCCCACCGCTCCTGGCCTGACCGTGGAGGAAGATGGCCATGGATGGGATAAAAGCGGAGGAACAATATCACGGTGACACCTATGGGGGTGTGTGTGTGTGGGGTGGACTGGGAGGGCCGCCATGCATGGTGTGACCGCGACAATAAAGACGGGGGTTGTCCGTCCGCTAATTATTATTATAAGGTTATTGCACACAAAATCATACCTGCTGGCTTCTGCAAAGCTATACATTTAGTACCAATATTACTTCCACGCGTTTAAAAAACCTCACATGAAAATAGTGTGGATACATCTACCCATTTGTGTACTGGCCATCGGGCCCACAGGCCTCACTGACCTCCTCGATCCTTTCGCGATCCCCCCCACACGCCCTCTCGCCAGATAGGTGCATAGCCGCTTGGAAACATCACTCTTGGCCTCAACACACAGCAGAGAGATGATGCAGAACTGATCTATCTGGGTGGCGTTTTCCTCCTTCGGGATCCACTCCCCTTCTGCCACTCTCCACTATTCTGGGATTCTTCAGATGGCTCTCAGGATCTTTCACAGATGCAGCAGGAGTTTTGGACAGTTGTTCACATTGTATGAGTTACTGCTTGGTCCGGCAGAAGAGTTTGCCCTTGATTTGAATACAACCTCTCCGACTTCCTTTGGCTGCAGCTCTGACATGTCAAACTGCATCTTGGGTTAGGAGATCTATTAGAATCTAGCACTCTCCCAACTCCTGCTCTCTTTCAGGGTTGCTGTACATCTTCTTCAGATGTACTGTAGGTCTATATCTTCCTGTGCATAGGCCAATTTCTCACAGCGCTTGTGCCCCAGCAACTCCTGCCATGATCCGCATTCCATCCCATGAGTTTCCACCAGCAATCATTCTATCAGTCAACCCATCAGCCTAATCACCTCCACCTGTTCTCGCATCTATCACTCCCGCCAATCCTGCCTGTCCCCGACCATCCCCCCGTACCTCTGCCCAGCTGATTATCCCCTGGCTCTGAACCTGCTACCACCACAATGACGGAACACAATTGGTCTGTTGCACTATTAGCAATGCCCACAATGGATGTCATTTTGCGTCCACCCAAGTGGAAATGATTGAAATGCAAATATAAATGTAATGCAATAGAATTTACATTTCAATTTAATAATTTCTTCAAACAATTGCGGTTTCATCAACTAGTCTATAATGACATGAATTAGCAGACAATAACATATATTTAAGAATGGTCAATTCATTACATTCAAACATTATTAAAATATTAACCTGTTAAGTAAATACAATATGAATAAGAAAACATTATCTTTATTTGAGAAAGTGTGGCAAAGAAGAAACATTTGATGCATTAGCAGTTCAAGTTGAAACAAGTAAAAACCTACATCTAATGATAGATTTATCTCTTTGTTTTATTTCTGGCAATGCTGGTGAGTGTAATTGCTGGCTACAGTTTCACGTAAGTCAAGATACATCCACTTGTATTTTCCTCCATTTTGTGTTTTTCTAGAATAGCAATCCAGTGCAGCTTGGCGGCCAGAATGTCTTGTGAATTTGTTGGTTAGCAGGAAAATAAACTGCAGGATTTCTCCAGAGCTAGTGTAAAGGGGGGGGGGGAACAAACGTTACTCTAAGTGTGTTTTTTATGCACTTGTTTGTATATTTTGTGCACTTTTCTTTGAATGATCTTAACATACATACCAGAAGCAGTCTCAGGGCACTGCCTGAGTGACTGCATGGCGGCATCATAGGTCTGCCCCAGGAAATCACTGGCTGAAGTTTCACCTGCTAACTCCTGGAGACACTTAGTGGAGTCTTTAAAGAGCAGGTTCTTTTGAATGTCTGACTCAAACAATCTGAATGGGGCATCAATGGCAGTTGGACCGAACATGTTCTGAAAAAAAAGTACACATTTAAAACATATGGTTTAAATATGATTTGTTCATAAATATATTCAAGATTGATATTGTTTTTTTTTGTGCGCAAATCTAACATGAAACTGGCGTCAGTGGCCGCGACGACACTAAAAGTAAATAACAACCGAATAATTTCCATGATATCAGATGTGCTCTGTGCTGTGCCAACCTGCTGTTCTTGGAGTATTTGCACAACTTTGTTGCGAACGTCTTTGCGTGTGATCACTGCATGTGCAGGAACGCTAGCCAGGTTGCATGAGGCAAATTCGCCTATCGGTGCTGGACCTCTCCCAGGGCAAATGAGTTCGTAGTCTGCGGAGTTCAAACCCCTAGCCCATGATGGACCGTTACCTTGAAAGAGAGGGGGGGGAGAGTCAGAGATGAATATGCAAATTATTTTTTTGGTAAAAACTTGACGCATAAGGGGGGGGACGGTCACTCACCGTCGCTGTTTTCTTGAACAATTGTGTGTTTAATAAAGGCAACATCACCAGCATCCTCCACAAGACATCTATAAAAAAAGAAGTGGAAAGTGTACCACACCCATAATATTGCTGTCTCATTCCACAAATGTACTCTTTGTAAGTCGGTCTGGATAAAAGCATCTGCCAAATGTCCTGAATGTAAACGGAAACGATTGCCAATGTTTAATCTATTTCATGAAACCCCCACCTGAATGCTCCTGCATAGCCGTAGTAGAGCTCATTTGTACTGGGGCTACACTTGCCAGAATCCCCCACTGTTTTGCCACCACCGATGCACTGAGTACAAAACGTCGAGGTGAGATTGGACCCCGGGGCACAGCCGCTGGGGAAGAATGAGCCTGAGAAGGTAGGAAGCAGGTGGCTTTTTAGACTGACCATAACGCAACAGGAGACTTTACTTATTTGTTTGGGCAGGGTCAGACGTGTCGCTTACTGAAGTCACAGTTTCCAAGTCGAGTGCGGACCAGACTCATGGGAATGTTCCAGCCGGCGGTTCTGCTGAAACCCGTGTGGCAGGATTTCTTGCCCTTTAGTGTCTCCCATGTCACCCCTCTACCCTTCTTCACCACCGCCACAGCGTAATAGTTGGATTGGGGCGCTGCGAACAGAAATGTTGGAATATTGCAAAGAAAGAAGGAAAATGAAAAAGAATATGACCACACACACGCAGCACTCTCATTTTATTTTTGTATTTCAATAATTGTATTTAGACAAAGACAGACAAACTTACCGCTGACGGACTTTTTACAGCTTTCTGTCCAAAGAAATACAGAGACAATTATTAGGATACTGATGTTTAGTTGAAACCATGTGACAGATATTTGACAAAAGAACATCCGTCGTATGTATATTAGCATGACGTTTCAGCTCCTCTCTTACCTGAATCGTATTGCTCCACCATGGCCGGGACCAGACCGCACTTCCCAGCCGTGTACACCTGCCCTCCATCTACAGCCATGGCATCAGCCTCTTGACGCTGGACAGGAAAGAGAGATACCCACATCAGCCTATCTGTCAATAAGAACATATGCCCAAAAATCAGGAGTATGTGTCACGATACACAAAAACATACATTATTACCACAGAACACATCAGATGGGTCTACTATATACACCATACATTGTCACAAAACGGATGACCCAACAAAAAATAAAACAGACGGCATTAGATGGCTGACCATAATCTTCTCAATGCAGCCGTCCACTGTGGCGCTCTTTTGACAATGGACCTGGAGGCCTCGACTATCTGTATTGCTGTTTATGCTCCAGACGTCACACTTGACCGTCTCAGCGTGGCCCACGGCGCACCACCTGATGCCGCTCTGCACCGTGCCGGGCACGTCTACGGAGTCAAGCGAAAGCAAGGGATGAAGGAAAAACATAGGAAAAGAACTGGATGATGGTGAAAATACCTTGCAATGCTAAACCTTTTGTGTGGCATTTGAGTGATGTGTGTGTGGGAAATGTGTTTTTTCACGATTGCAATGAACCGGAGTAAATACTCAAATACTCGACTTACTTCGGACAAATCGGAGCTACTTGTACTGTACTGCTTAAGTACTTCTATTTTCTGCTACTTTGTACTCCTCCATTTCAGAGGCGAATATTGTACTTTTTATGCGACTTTAGTTACTGGTTACTTTGCATATTCAATTATACATTCTGATAAATGACGATATGATTATATCAATAAGGCTTTATCGTTCCCCAGGGGCAACTTCACAAGCTACCCAGCAGTATGCCAACTAATATAGAATATATCAAATATAAAGACATGAACATTTGCTTCACATTTACCAGCTTACCAGCTACAAAATAAAAATGATGAACACATTAACGCATCACTAATGATAATCCAATAATATCACATATCATTCAGAAATCAGTCATTCTGCATAATGAGTACTTTTCAACGCAGGACTTTGACTTGTAACAGAGTACTTCTTCCACCACTGATTGCAGTGGACTTAGGGTTGTGTGCTTTGGTCTTCAGCCATACCTTTCATTACAGATCGGATTGTAGACATGTATTCAGCGCCCAGATAGAGGAAGGCGTTGGAGGAGTCAGGCAGCTTGACCAGACTCTGTGTTGAGTCTTTGAACATCAAGTCTGAAGCACCATACTCAGTAGAGGAGAAAAGGTTAAAGCCCTGTAGGGTAAACAAGTTAAACGTTAACAATTTGTACTCCAAAAGCGGTGGTGTTACAATGGAAAGTTGTCACTGTGTGTGTGTGTTACCCTGACGGTGGTGAGGCTGTTGTAGATGAACTGGGCGTGCTCATTGTCACTGCGGCTGACCACTGCATGGGCGGGGACCCTGGCCAGGTGGCATGTCTCATAGCTGTCGATGGGGGCCCTCCTACCATCCCTGCACAGTAGCTCGTAATTGGGTTTCTCTGACTCTATGAGAGAAGAGAGAAAGTGAAAGAAAGTGACAGTTAGAGATACAGTCAGAGTCTGCGATAACAAAATTAGATGATATATTTAATCTATATTTAAGCTGGCTTTAAGCTCAAAAGTCACGCCTCTGTGTTGGGTCAGCCTCTGAGAGTGTCAAAGGTCAAAGGGCGACTGAGTTTGAGGGACAGTGAGAGGGTGTGCACTGTGTAACGTTGGCATCGTGGTTATTTGAACAACAACAGTGAGAAAGTGGATGAATGAATGAATGAATGAATGAATGAATGGATGGATGGATGAAACTTCATGGGCCCAATAATACTTATTAGTGACTTTGATCGGGACACTGACCTGGAACTGTGAGGTGCTTCACAAAGGCTACTTCTCCGGCACCGTCTTTTAGACACCTTCAGAAAACCGTCAGATCATATAAGATCATGTCTCTGAATTATATTTAACAATATTTTTTTTATTTTTTTATTTTTTAATAAAAGACTCACTTGAATGCTCCTGCATAGCCGTAGTAAGGTTCCATGGTAGACCGGCTGCAGGTAGGACTCTGGCACAACTGGCAGAGTTTCGAGCCAACGACTGCTCCTGGGACACAGCTTTTGGAAAAGAAGCTGCCCACCGCTACAAAACCACAAGCCAAACCACAGACACCAGCCGTCATTAATGAGCCATAGGCCAACACCGGACAATAAGCAAGAGGAGTTGTGTGCTTGGGGGTTCAAGAGAGCATTCTAGAGACTCACCGTGCTCCAGGGTCGTGTCCTCCGCTCCGCTCCACACAATCTGGCCCATATCCACCAGGGTTCCGATGGGAACGTTCCAGCCCGCCGTCTTCCCCAGACCCGTGTGGCACGACTTCTTCCCCCGCAAATCAGTGATGCTGAAGCCCGTGTTTTTCTTCACGACGGCGACGGCATAATAACAGGATGAGGCTGTTGTCATGCAGAGGGTGCCATGGTAAATATCAACATGTTTTCTTTGTTATATTAAACCTTTATTTAAGCAGGCAACAGTAACTACCTCACCTTACTGTCTCACTGACTGTTGACTGTTTAGATTGTCTTTCTGTTTATATTGTTTATATTGTTTATATTGTATACCTGTCCATATTGTATACCTGTTCGTATTGTTCATATTGTTAATTGTTTAAATTGTTTACCTGTTTATATTGTTGATTGCTTATTTATATTGTTTATATTGTTCAATTGTTCAGTTGTTGTTTATATTGTTTATATTGTTCAGATTGTTCAGATGTTCATTTGGTTAGACTGTTCATTGGTTAGACTGTCATTTGGTTTTAGACTGTCTCTCTCCCTTCCCTCCCGGACATCTACTCTACCCACCTCACCCGCAGAGCCACCAGGACTGCAGGTGACGCCTCCCACCCATATCAACACCTGTTCAGCCTGCTGCCGTCTGGGAAGAGACTGCGGAGTCTCCGGGCCAGAACCAGCAGGCTCCATCCTCACCCACCTGTCTTTGGTTTAGACTTTCATTTGGTTTAGACTGTCACTTGGTCTTAGACTGTCACTTGGTTTAGACTGTCACTTGGTTTAGACTGTCACTTGGTTTAGACTGTCACTAGGTTTAGACTGTCACTTGGTTTAGACTGTCACTTGGTTTAGACTGTCACTTGGTTTTAGTTTGCCTTTGGTTTAGTTTGTCTTTGGTTTCAGCTTGTCTTTTGTCTTAGTTTGTCTTTTTTTTTAGTTTGTCTTTTGTCTTTTGTCTTAGTTTGTCTATTCATTCGCTATTTCACCTGGGCCTGAGAGGCATGTAATTTCATCTGTGCTGTATGTCAATATAGCACATTTGACAAATAAAAGAACTTTGACTTGACTTTGACTTGACTTTTTCATTTTCAAGTACATCTTCTCAGAGTCGAATCAGAAATCAGGTCAACTTGGGTGCAGCCCCAAACAAACATTTATAAATAGTTATAATACAAAATTAGGCCTCCTAGTATAGACCCAGCAGAAGCTTTTAGACATCGGTTCCTCGAGCAACATCAACTTTATCGGCGATGATCTGCTCCTACCTCAAGTCGCCAGGACATCGGAGCTCTCTAACCTGGCCCCGCCGACAACGAGGGCTCACAGATGGCGTAAGGATCGTAAACAGACAGGGGCGGCGCGGAGGACTGAGAGCTAAGCTAAGGCTAACCCCTTACCGGCTCGCTCCTCCCAGCGTTTTCCTGACTAATGTCCTCTGGTGAACAAAATGGATGAGCTACGACTACGGATTTCAACCCACAAATGGATTTCTACCTCCAATATAATCATTTTCACCGAAACCTGGCTCAACAGAAGCATCCCCGATAGCGCCATCGAACTAACGGGGCACACCGCTCTCCGCGCGGACAGAACAATGGACGACTCCGGTAAGACCAGAGGTGGTGTGTATCTACGTGAACAATGCTTGGTGCACAAACACTACTATCATCGAGATTCATTGCTCGCCTAACCTAAAGTTTCTTATGGTTAAGTGCAGACCATTCTACCTGCCCAGAGAATTCACCGCTACCATCGTGACTGCCGCCTACATACCACCCGATGCTAATGCTAAGCTAGCCATGCAGGAGCTACACACTGCCCGAGGCAGCCTTTATTGTTGCGGGTGACTTCAACCACTCCAACCTGAAGACTGTACTCCCCAAATTCCACCAACATGTCTCATGCCCCACTAGAGGAGACAAGACCCTGGACCATGTCTACACCAACGTAGCTAGTGGTGCATACCCTCCCTTACCTTGGACAGTCTGACCATCTCTCCCTGTTCCTACTCCCCATGTACTCCTGTTGTAGATTTATCAAGACTCTAATATTCGTAAGAGGAAGATCAAGAAGACCTGGTTCAGAAGTTTAAGACTTTATTGTCACAGCCAATAGCGACACAAAGCTGAGTCAGATCTGCAGATGAGACTCCCACACCCTTCTCGAGCTCTGTCTTTTAAACCCTATTGTTGAGCCATTATACTATGCAACATGTCCAGACGTTGACAATTGGTTCCCTATCGCTCATGTCCATATTTGGATGTCCAGCCTGTATCTGACCACACACAACAACATACATCATGTCCAGGTGACCTCCGGAATGCCCAGGGCAGACGCGGTGGAAGCAGACGATGCCTCAACACGACATGACACACCCGAATACAACCACAAGCGGCCCTCCAAACATTCCCTGCGCTTTCTCCACACTTAATACACACACATAACATATTAGCATACAAATACTTACAGAATATACTGGAAACATCTCCCATAGTACATCACATGTTGGAATACTACAATGGGATACGCAGTGAGAACGTTTGCAATACTATTCAGAATATATCTGTATACATTCAGCCAAAATTGTATTTTGCTCCCCAGGATTGATGAGGTAGACTGCTGTATTGTGATGTCAACTCTTTGGAGGTGGAGGCGAGGGTGAGACGTGAAGCTGCCATGTGGGGGGGTGAACAGCGGGAATCGCCACGTCATTCCCAACGCTCACCGTCGCTGCCGGGAAACAGGGCTTCCCCGGCTCTCCTCTCTCTCCCGCCTAACTGGCCTCCGCCGTCGCCAGGGGAGACGGCGAGAATGGAGGGCTTCTCTCTCTCTCTCTCTCTCTCTACTCCTCTCGCTCTCCTCTCCTCTCGCTCTCCTCTTCTCTCTCCCTTCACGTTCCGTGGCAGATCCACCGGGAAACCATCAGCCGATGTTGTCTGCTTTGCTCTGCGGCTGCTTGGGCTCACCGCTACAAATCACCATGGCCTCTTCTTCTTCTTCTTCTTCACCTTCATCATCTTCACTTCGCTTCTCCATCTTGTTCTTGTGCGCGCCGTGTCGTGCGTAAAAACACAACAAGGTGAACCACGCAGCCCCTAAGTAGGGCAGTAAGATGGGCGACAAATGCTCTGATTAAAAGATAATTACCAGGGTTAATAATTCATCAAGGTCCTGGGACGTTCTCTACATAGACCCCCCCACCACCACCACCACCACCACCCCCTCACTTCAATCACATTCA
>OMOU01029222.1:4102-21084 GCA_900312585.1 Malacocephalus occidentalis
TGCAGGGGGGTGGGGGGTGGGGGGGGGTCAGAAAACCAGTCAGTATCTGGTGTGACCACCATTTTCCTCACGCAGTGCAACACATCTCCTTCGCATGGAGTTGATCAGGTTGTTGATTGTGGCCTGTGGAATGTTGGTCCACTCCACTTCAATGGCTGTGTGAAGTTGCTGGATATTGGCAGGAACTGAAACACACTGTCGTAAATGCGAATCCAGAGCATCCCAAACATGCTCAATGGGTGGCCGGGGAGTATGGAGGCCATGCAAGAACTGGGATGTTTTCAGCTTCCAGGAGTTGTGTACAGATCCTTGCAACATGCGGCCGTGCATTATCATGCTGCAACATGAGGTGATTGTGGTGGATGAATGGCAAAACAATGATCCTCAGTATCTCATCATGGTATCTTGGTGCACAATGCCATCAATAAAATGCACCTGTGTTCGTTGTCCGTAGCATATGCCTGCCCATACCATAACCCCACCCTATTCACAATGGTGACATCAGCAAACCGGTCACCCACATGACGCCATACACGCTGTCTGCAATCTGTCCAGTATAGTGAAAACCGGGATTCATCCGTGAAGAGAACACTTCTCCAAAGTGCCAGACGCCATCGAAGGTGAGCATTTGCCCACTCAAGTCAGTTTCGACGACAAACTTTCCAGTTCTCCAAATTCCAAATTCAAAGAAACGAATTTGGAGAGGGCTTATGGTAGAGAAATGTACATTAGATTCATGGGCAGCTCTGGTGGACATTCCTGCAGTCAGCATGCCAATTACATGCTCCCTCAAAATTTGCGACATCTGTGGCATTGAGCTGTGTGATAAAACTGCACATTTCAGAGTGGCCTTTTTTTGTGACCAGCCTAATTGTAGCACACCTGTGTAATAATCATGTTGTCTAATCAGCATCTTGATATGCCATGCCTGTCAGGTGGATGGATTATCTCAGCAAAGGAGAAGTGCTCACTAACACAGATTTAAACAAGTTTGTGAACAACATTTGAGAGAAATAGGCCTTTTGTGAACATAGAAAAAGTCTTAGATCTTTGATTTCAACTCGTGAAAAATTGGAGCAAAAACAAATGTGTTTATATTTTTGTTCAGTGTAGTTACCCGACATGGAACGTGCTTTACGATGGTAGTACCAGGTTAGGAAACTCCTTCGTCAGGAATGCCTCGGGTGCAACAGAGTCAAAGGAGCGTGGTTCCTCCAGACTTCAACTTGATCCTTAGGATGACAAGGTAGGGCACACTATATGCCAGCCCCACCTGTCTCGGTAGCTTCTTAAGCGATGTGAACGCCATGACTTTCTTGTGCAGCAGAGGTGACCGGTCAGGGAAGATCATGATTCTTGAATTGCCACGGAAGATCTCTATCTGATCACTGTCTGCTCACATTCCAGGGGGTGGCATCTTGCCCAAGAGATGGCTGGACGGCCAGGGAACTTATAGCTGCCATCGTATCACCCCTGCAACCACCACAGCCATGGCAGATAAGTTACCCCTGTTACTTGCTCCTCTTGCTGACTTCAGGGGTTCTGTGGATAGCCTCACTGATGGGTTTAACATTGCTTTATCTGTAGCCATCAATTCTGCTGCTCCTCTCGTAGTTAAAAAGCAGAAAGCGAAAAAGACCAGTGCCATGGTTCAACGAAGACACCCACCCACTTAAACAAGATTGCTGGAAACTTGGCGCTCGATGAAACTAAGTCTTCTATCTCGCATGGCAACTACAAAACCACATTAACTAATTCCAGAAACACCTACTTGTCATCAACTTAAATAAGAATAACCCGAAGTTCCTCTTTGACATTGTGAAAGAGCGGACGCAAAAACAATCTCACAAAATGAACTCCTCCCTCTCAGCAATCAACTTCCTGGAGTTCCTCCTGGAGCATAAGATAGAATCAATTAGAAAAAGACATCAGCGCCAGATATCTTCCCTGAAACTACCTTCCAGCAGTTCAGCATAATCTCGCTGGATGAGCTTGACAAGCTAACACAGGCATCTAAACAACTACCTGTAGGCTTGACCCCATCCCTACCAAGGTTCTCAAAGAACTCTTCCCAACGGTTGGAACGGCCATACTAAATATCATGTAATTGTTGCTGTCTACAGGAACAGCTCCCCTAGCTTCTAGTGTGCTGAAGATTCAAAATTGAAGCATTGCAACCTAAGTTTTGGTGTTCCCCAAGGGTCGGTCCTTGGTCCACTGCTCTTTGCAATCGACATGCTTGTGATATTATTTGCAGCTATGGAATTAGTTTGACTGATTGTTTACGACTCCCCTCAGATCCAGAAGGTCGAATCCTGCCTGACTGCAATTAAAAGATGGATGTCCCAAAACTATCGGCAACTAAATATGGGGAAAACTGAGATGATAATAATCGGCCTGAAACATAAACAAGCACAATTTGAAAGCGTCCCACTGTGCGATCTACTCTGGCCCAAAGCTCCTGTGTCAGGAATCTTGGTGTTCTGTTGGACCCTATTGATGACTGCACCCTATATGTGAAAAGTATTACAAAAACTGCATTCTTTCATCTTAGAAATATTGCTAAGATAAGACCAATGTTATCTGCCATGGACGCAGAGACACTCATCCATACATTTATATAGTCCAGACTGGATTACTGTAATGCACTGTTCTCTGACTTACCGAACTCTACTATGAAAAGCCTCCACCTTGTGCAAAACACATGAGCTATGAGGGGCCATGGTTAGTGTTGACAGGCAATGACAAGGGGAGCGAAGCGGCAAAAATGCCTCGAATTTGACGCAACTGTGTAGAATGTGTGCAACTAGCAGAATGCTATTTAATAACACCTGTGTAGTCTTCCTAAAGTAGAGGCTGAGTACAAACGGCACGGAGAACTCCGCCAGGCCCCGACACTGTACCCTACTCCACACAATCTAAAATTGCGTGGAATTGATTGATCTCAGAGATTCTCAAGGTCTTTCGGAATCATCCATTTTCGCTTTCAAATGTAAGACGGCATCTGTGGGTAGCTTGCCCTTCAATATCCTGTTGCAAGTCCGCGATAGCTGCTTCATATTTTGCATTTGCAGGTTAATTTTTAGTCATCCTTTCCTTTGTGGTTCACAAATCCTGGTGTATTTGTCAACGAGGTCATCCACATTGGTCAGTCGGGCAGAGATTACATCTTGAATCCTGATGATGATTGCTTCCATCGTCATTGAAAACCATGTGGCTCTGTGTCTTCGGGGCTCACCTGAGATGCTAGCATGGCTGCACCAGTTAACTGGCCCTCTTTCTTATCTTTCTTGGGTTAAGTATAGAGTGGCTAAGTCGATGCAACTTGTCAGTTGTCCGCCATAACCGGAAGTTGGCTGCCGCACTATATGACTGGTGCTGCATGCACATTGAAGTCATGACGGGGGAAAATAAAGTAATTTTCTCTCAATGAAAACGTCTCATCAAAGCTGATGGCAAACTGCTAAAAATGAGCAATGAAATGCATCAGCAAAGCTTCCACCCCCATCAAGTGGATTAATAATGCCCTGTCACATAATGCCCCTTTGAGTACATGCATACGTATATTTTGTAACTCTGCTATCAGTTTGATAGCCTATGGTTTCTTAGCCTATTTCCTTTCAAGCCTATTTACTCATTACAGACGTTACAGTATTTGTAATCAGGATAAGCTAAAGCCCAAATATAAGTATATACATTTGTATATACAGTACTGTACTGTAATTTAAAAAGTAGGAGCTGTACTGTATTTTGAAAGTAAATCAAATTCAATAAATAGCAGAGTTGTCAGATTCATTACATTATATTCATGTAATAAATATACAAATGTCAATTAGGTGATAATCTACATGAGAAATAAAAAAAGAAATGAAATTTGGTTATAGTAATCATCTGCTTAGCGTGATCAGTTTGGCCCGGACAGACATGATCCCTTTAAGTGCTTTCCACTGTATCATGAAAGCTCCATCTTGCATCTAATGAGTTAATTTCTGAGTCGAGACAAATATCTTACCTTATCCAATGCTATAGCATTGGCAAATGCTCTAGCTTATTTAGCAAATTCTAGAGCGATATTTACTCAGACGGTTATCAAATATCAAAATATTGAAGCAATCAAACTAAAGATGGTCTGGGGTGCACAAAGATGCCTGGGTAAGTGTGGGTAAGTGTTTTCAAGTAAAATTCCCCTTTGAAAGGTCCTGTTTGTCAGATTGAATTTCAGTGTCAGGGTCAGAAATGCCATAATAATCTGTCAGCTATTAGTGAGTGAAATGCTCTATGATCTGTTCTGGTTGACTGTGTCTGCCTCTGTGGAGACCATACTGATCTGGTGAGTTCATATTCTGTTTCTCTATGCAGATCAGTCTGACTTTGACCCAAATGCATGTCTTTTCCAAATATTTTAAAATAATAGGACCAATCAGTGCTCAAGTTTCAAGTTTCAGTTCATGATGAAAGTGTAGACATTTACGGCTGAATATGTTTTATATATTTCATTTAAAGCAGAATTGGCAAGATCAAAGAGAGCAAGTGTGTCACTGGCTGTTTTTTTGAGGCCGTGGCCATATTTCAAAATCAATTACTGACCAGACTGATATTACTTCAAAAACATGAGTCTTGCAAGGCTAGCTCATTTCTGACCGATTCAGGCATTTCTTCAATGATTGGTTTTGGAAATCCATCTTGCCAGCCAATCACAGGTGTTTGAAATGCAGCACTTCTTAATGGCAAAACATTTGAAGGAGGGAGGGATCAGATAGGGATTTTTGGAGGGGTTGTTTATTTTCAAAATCATCCGCTTTTCTGCTCTTATCTGCTCTCTCTCTCTCTCAAATTAAATAAAAATGTGCAACTAAAATAAGAGAGCTGGGTAGAATTGAAGGCAGATCAAACAAGTCTGCCATGACACACGATGGAGATAGGTGATGACTAGAACCACAAAGTGTGTTGTGAGAGTGGGAACAGAAAGATGAGCCCATGAGTGATGTGTGTGAGAGATAAGTCAGTGTGCGTGAGCCAACTAGTTTTAAAGAAGGGGGCATGTAGGGAGAATGCATTAGTTACCTGGAGGAAATGGCATGCTGGGTCCTGTTGCTGACTGCCCTTTATGACTAGCTCATCGGGATCTAGGTTAACAGAGCCAGTGCCAGCTATACATGGCTGACAGGGAAAGTTACTGTTGTTAACACCTTGGGCCCTGCTCACCATTAGGCTTGATGACCATGCCCCTTTCTTCACCAGGGGTGCTTCTGCGGGACCCAAAGAAAGCAATGCACTCCGTGGTCCTTCCTCGATGCCACTGTTGTTACTGTTGCCAACGACTGGATTGCCATCATGGTTTCTCATGGATGATTTAAGTGCAGCATTGAGATGGTGTGGATGGCCATGGTGTATATGCTCATTGAGCTTTCTATAAGGGTCTATCATAAAATACTGCTGAGACTGGGAGTTGGGAAGGGGGAACTGAAGGGCTGAGTTGCTGTTAGGGTGGCAACCCATCGTCATGACAATTGGTGAAAGGGAGGGTGACGGCGGAGAGGGGTGTTGATGGTGATGGAGGAGTGGTTTGTGGAGCCACATGTCCCGCTCTAGGTTGTCATCAGAGCTCCAGTACCCAGATCCAGGTGCAGATGCTGAGCCATGAAGCTGGTGGTGGACATGATGGTGGCTACGATGCTTGGGCTCTGCTGACCTGCAGCGTTCATGACTCTTACTTTGCTTCCGTTGGTGTCCTCCTACTGTTGGACTTTCCTTTTCTCGGCTGGTCCTGGATACTCTGCAATCACCACCCCCTCCACCATGCATGTTCCTGTGACTTGCCCCCTTTGGAGATGATGAATGGTGTGAGCCTTCCAATGAGTGGGACTTGGTGAATAGTTTCTGGACAGAATTGACCAAATGACTGATCTTTCCGGGACTGTCGTTGTTGTCGGACCCCATTCCCACAGTGGGTCCTGACATACGTTTGTACTGCAGTGTATGATAGCCATCCCTCGGAAATGCTGACCGACACCCAGACTGCTCCAAATTGGTTGATGCCCTGGCAGGCGTTTTACTCCATTTGCCACCTCCACTTCTACATACATATGGCACCACAGCTAGAACTTCCTCCTTTACCTCTGGATTGTGAGAGGATGGGGTGGAATGGCACTTCCTTCGGTAGGTTCCATATGGAATTAGGCTGCCGCTGTCACAATGTTGCAAAGTGTGGTGTGATTTATGGTACGGCAGCTCAGCGGAGTGGGGAAATGGAACAGGAAGTGGTGTTGACCTGTCCATGTGGCTGAACAAATACAACTTGCGGTCATGGTGGTGATGACCCAGAGGCTCTTCTGACTGGTCATAGGAGACCAGGTGGTGGTGGCTCTGGCTACTGGACATGCCTTTCATGGCATAAAAGACTGTGTGAACAGGGAGGGTTTAGGAATGCAAGCAGGTCTGTAGACAGAAGTGTCCAAGAAGAGAGTCCCTGAGAGTAGAGCAGTGGGCTCTAAAGAAGGGTAGAAACAAAACAAATATCATATAAACAATAATAATAATAATAATAATAATAATATAGCAATTGGACAAATGAAGCTGTACAACATGAACCTATGCAGGAGGAAACAGCTCTTTAGTTATTTGTTTCATTGTCATTTATGAAAGTATGGACTGGAAAACACGTCTTGGCCTGTAGATGCTTTAGATGGCCATGTTTCACGCAGTAATGTAGGATCTGTTTAAGCTCTAAGTGAGTGCTTTCTTGACCTGGCTCGAGTTTCCATTTCCCAAAAGCATATTTAAATCTTGAGGAATGAGTTCATTCAATATTGGATCGATTCAACCAAAAACATTCATGCATTCATGTCCAGCTTCAAAAGCCGTCATCTATCGGACCCTGAAAACGTGATCGATTGGGGACTGCCCAAGCCATTATTTATATTTCAGAGCTTTTATTTCTATGTCACCATGGAAAAGCTGGCTCTTTGTGACAAATAAAACCACCTAACATTCGCCGTGCAGTGTTTTTGTATATTGGTGATAAGATGAATTTATGTAAAGTTGATTAGTGAAGTGTATTATTCATCCACTTTTTCTAGTCTGGCATGTTTCCCAGGAACCAAATCCGTAACTGTTTGTTCAATCAAATACAATCAAATTTGCTTTGTGGGACTCTTTGGACCATAATCAGTAGCAAAAATCGATCAATTGATGATGTGGGCGTGGCTTCTTATTTTCTATTATTTTTATTATTAGGATTATTATGTTGTCATCAATTATCAGTCCAATGTTCACAAAACCTACATTTTCGAACTCTGCATGGAATTGTAAATTTAAAACATTGCTTTTAGTACAAGGAAGATACATCCAATGACTGCACATGATTGACAAAACACGATATTGAGGTGGATAAACAGGTGAACTTGTTTTTATCCATGGTATTAATTCTCCACTCTTTGGAGCCTTTATTTTTCTGGTGACACAAAGAGCACAAACATAACACTTTCATTATTCAGCTAATTCAAATGTACTTAGCTTCCTTACTTGGAGAGAGCACTTCAGTCACATCGTATGTATCTCACCTGCCTCTCTCTCCTCTATATACTGTATATGTAGGCTTTCTTCAAGCGAGTTACGCTGATCGGCAATGGGGTTCAGTTGAGGGATGACCTATAGACCCCAGCTGGCATGTTTAGCTTCCTCTGCTACATTTCTGGAGGTTAAAACTTTGTGCTCTACGTTCAGGTCCCCTTCAATGTCAAGCTCAATAATTGGACACTATGTCACTGAAGAGTGACTTCAGCTCACTGTCCATACAGTTTGGCCTATTGATGCTTCTTACTTGCCACCGCTTATTTCTGCAATGCAGCAATATTTCATCTCGAATTTGATATAAAAAAGGCAGTTCTGCACATATGAAATTATGATCTTTTTCTATGAATAATAACTCCACCTCAGAAGGTCCCAGATAGATCAAACAATGACATCACAGGAATAATTAGAATATTTCACACAAAAATAACCACAGATTCAAATTACACGTGACAAATAAAACATTTAGTAATAATAATTCTAATGTAATAATTATATCAATCATTACTCTGCCTCACATGGTTTCAAGGCCTTGAAACATGGCATGCAGTAGAGGACACCACTCTCAGGAATTGTGCCACATTTGGTGTATATTGATATATTGACATCACAAGGTTAATTTTAGTATGAGTATTCTATTTCAGGGTCGCAGGGATTTTAAACACTGCAGGCAGATAGATGTATTTCTCAACAATTACCTTTAAAATGTACATTGTACAGATCATTTTAGTAAGTGTTCAAGTGCTAGACACCAATGTCTCTACAAGCTCTGTGCCGATAGAGTCAGTCCCACCACTAGTTCACCTCTCATCCAACTTCCCAGTGTACAGACGCAACACCGAGACAAGCTTTCCTGCCATTTCAATCAACTCTCTCCAGCAGACAAGCAAGAGGCCCCTCAGGTTTTTTGTATAATTGTTAGTTAATCAAAGTAGCTTATCTCCGCAATATAATATAATATAACCAATCACACCAAAATTCATGTTGCTTGACCAATCTGTTCATAGATTGTCCCAGACAAACAATACACCAACCAATCAAATGCTACAAAATGTATTTGCTGCATTAAATGGATGGATGATGACTGCAGTTTTTCTAGTGACCAGGTAAATATAAACGATCAAATAAACGTGACCATTAAACAGATGCAACACTGGTAAAAGGTTTCCTGCCATTCAAACTCATGTCTTCATTGACTCAATGCATACATGGATTCAATGAGTGTGTGTGTGTGTGTGTGTGAGAATATGCGTGTGTCGTGGATGGTTTATGAATAGCCCCCAACCTCAAAAAAGCATTTGTTGCATTAGTATTCAGCCCCATTAGGCTTCAGCTACCTGCTTCAAGCAAACTACTGCTAGTTATGAAGCTAGCACATTGGATGATTTATGAATAGCCCAACATATTAAAAATATGATTATTTGTTGTCCACAAGCTTTGCCTGTACCAGTACCTAAACTATAATGTCTGCCCCTCCATGTCTGAATCTGGTCAGCTAACATTTGAGTATGACTCCTTGCTGTTGCCTCAGTCATCTAAGCAAACAAATACATGGGCAGTGGTGTGGGCACGACATTTTAGCATCAGCCTTGGAGTTGACAGGAATGATTGATGCGTCTTTTACTGTAGTACCTAATAAAGAGGCATTCAGTGACATGCAATTTAAACACAACTTAAGTGTTTGGGTGTGGTCGTGTGTGTCAATACATTACTACTGATAGCAGCTGTGTTATTATAGTAGAAGCAGTTCTGCTCCTACTAAATACTAATGAATAACTATTTTTAGCATCACTGTGGAGTTGCTGCTCGATTATGGCAAAAGTTCTAATCACAAATATTTTGGTCCATATTTATATCATGATTATGAAACACAATACTCATTGACTTAAATCAAATAAATTATACATTTATATCCACATTTAAATGAATAATATCAAAATAATAAATACAAATGAATAAGATCTATGTTGGAGCGCATTGTATGTTTGTGAGCTGGTGGAGTAGGCTAGTCCACTAGCTCACATTGTTTTCTAGATATAGTACAACAGTAGGTCACATACTGCTATGCCAATTTCAGCATTTTTTTATATCATTTTGTCAAACATGTATTTCACATCAGTGGTGATGTATTTTGGTAGCTGCTATCTTTCTAGGATAACTAAAGCCTGAACTAGGGCGGTGGGCCTGAGTAGGCTGTAAAATTGCGTGTCCTTATTAATGACTGGTTTGTGGTGGATGAAGTTGGATGAAGACTGGGTTGAGGGGCATGACTTGTTGTTTTATTGGCTGGTCATATTCCATGTTTTTGTTGCATTTGGATGGTTAAACAGCAAGATTTAGAAAATGGTTGGTGTTGTTAGCTTGTGGTTCAGACACAACAGTGTAACAAACCCGACCGAAGGCAAAACAGGAACAACTGGTCAATAAGAAAAAGTTAAACTAGTAAAAACTAATTCCACTCTTTAGAAATATTTGGGTTCAAGGAGTTCAACGTGGAACAAAAAAAATAGGAACAGTGCAGGATTTCTTACATGGTTGTGTCGGCACCATGTGTCAGTAGCCAAGGTCAAGCACGAGTGGAGGATCGAATGCAAGACTAACTGAGGGCATCATTGCAAAAGGGAATGCAGCAAAATAATCATTTTATTTCCATTACGTTGCTTTTGTAATCCTGAGCCAAAAATCATTGCTGAGATTAAAATACAATTAATTGCACAACCCTAGTTGCTGCCTGGTTTAAGCAGCCATACCCGGACCAGTAAGTTAAACCAGCAATGACCACACACCCAAAAGGAGCGCTAGCATGCTAGCAGGCACTGTGCCCTATGTCATTCACCACGGGACTCGGGGGGTGCTTTTTGATTTTAGGTTACCCTGTATTGAGTCTGGTTGTTTATGTTAGATATGGTTAACTTATGTTATGGTTATGTTGAGAGTACAGTTTATTGAATGGGGGGTGAGTGGGTTCGGCTGGGGATTTCCCCCTGCCTCAATTTGGTGTCGGGGGGGGATGTGGAGTGTGTGTGGTCGGTGGTAAAAAAAAAAACATTCTTACGGTCGCTAGCAAGCATTTGTAAATATTTCTTTTTAACTAAATACAGTACAACACCCAAATGGCAAAACAGTTCATTTTATGGTCAAAAACACATTTATAACACAACACAAAGTACAGTTTCCAAAATACAAGAATACTGTGCCAATGTACACTAATACTAACAAAACACTGAAGAAATAGCAGATGACTGCAAAAGTTATAAAACTACCAAAAGTCTACAATACAGCAACACAGATGAACACAGTGCTGGAAAAGAAAATGGTCAGAAATGTCTTTCACTGTAGTCGACTCACTCCTTTGCATTTGGCCTCAAGACCCAGAGGTGGCATAGCTGCCCTCTTTGCTGCCCACCTCCCTAACCCTCTCCCACTTGCGCTAACCAGCGCTCGGGTCCCATCCCGCTGGGATCCTTAGCACGTACTTGTATGTTCTTACCTCCTGGCATTAACAGTATGTAAATAGCACTTAGCATTACATAGCACATTACTGTATTGTATCCTGGCTATCTAGCCATTTCCCAGCAATGGGCTAGCTTTTCTATTTACAGTAAATGTACCAACAGTGATATATTGTTCTTTCACTTTCTTCAGACGAATGTACTAACAGTATTGTAAGCAAAGTGTACATTTATGTTCGACTACATGGCACCTTATATTCTCTCTTGCTATTGGCCTACATATTTGGAAAAGATGGTTGAAGACTCTTCACATGCGAGTCAGTTTTAAAACAGTGTCCAAGCAATTGCAAATGTTGCTTGAAAAATATTGAATTTTGGCGGTGAATGAGCTTGTGCAGAAAATACATTCAAGCATTGTTAATACAATTTAATTAAATGTACATTTCACATTGAGGGCATTTAGCAGACGCTTTCATCCAAAGCAACTTACAAACAGTACATTTGTTGAAGGAGACAGCAATTCACCGCTGTGTTACATAAAGATAAGAATAGAGCAGGTTTCATATCTTCATAGTTGCAATGCTAATAAAACGAGTTTTGTAATTGCTAGGCTGTCTGCATAATAGCTGGGATGAAAGCAGAAGCACCATTCAGAGTGTATGACCAATATCTAAGAACATGCAGTACATTGTTGAGCATATTGTAAGTACTACTAATGATGCCAAGACGTACAAGCAGGCAAGTTAGTCCGGGGTTTCGCAGAGGGAAGGCGGGGTGGGGGGGTTATGCAGAGTCCAGGTGAACTCTGAACAGGTGGGTCTTGAGTCTGTTGCAGAAGCTTGTAAGCGACTCTGCCATTCTGATGTCAGCCAGGAACTCATTCCACCACTGCGGTGCCAGAGAAGAGTCGGGAGCCGTTGTTGAGCAGAGCGCTCAGGCAGGGGTGACTAATGTTTGGAGGTAGGTAGGGGCAGTTCCGCTGACAGCCTTGTAGGCCAGTATCAGTGTCTTGATGTGAGTGATACTGAGAGCCAGTGGAGGTCATAGAAGAGGGGGGGTTACATGGGAGAATTTTGGTTGAACACCAGGGGCGCTGTTGCATTCTGGATGCGTTGTAAGGATTTGATCGCGGAGGCGGGGAGTCCAGCCAGGAGAGAGTTGCAGATCTGTGCTGCTCCACGCGTGAGGAAGGGCCGGATCCTGCGCATCTTCGGACAGCCAGGGAGGGGGAGGAGAGGATCGTGCTGGTCTGGAGGTGAGTGGACAGAGTGAGTCCAAGGAGGAGAGAGAGGATGTAAATGCTTTTTGTGTCTTATCAACAACAAATGTGTTCATGGTATGGCCCTCAAAGGCCGCTGTTATTATGTTAACTATGTGAGGAGTTAGAGTTTTTAAAAGCAGCCTCACTTGGCCAAGTTAGTCTGGGACTGGGTGGGGTTGCACACCTGAGGTGCCAGATGCATGAGACTTGGCAAAACTACTTCAGTTCAGTTTCAACCGCTAGTTGTACTTGACTTTGCTTTGACTTTGCTTTCACTTCTAATGTGGACTTGTGTGTGTATAAGCAGCAGCAAATATGATCAGGTAAGAGAGAAGCTAATGAGCCTAATTCAGTGGGCCCAGTTCAGTATGCTACATTAGCCTGAAGCTCATACTTCAGACTTCAACTCATTCAATATTTTACTTTTAACAATTCAATTGATGAATTTCCGAATTCGTCACATGTCAAATATTTACACTGATATAAATAGCTTTTTCTATATATATTTAAGAGATTAAACTGCTAGTATTACATGCGTCGTGCTTCGCTTTGACTTCCATTGAGGAGTTCAGCTTGTATCAGAAGGGGCAATGACTATTCGTTTCTGAAATGATCACACTGTGGGAGTGCGTGTTTGGTGGCTGGCTTAATTGGCGTCACCTGGCCCAGTTAGAGTCTCGGAGGGCGGGGCTACATGCATGTGGTGCGTTGGCTAATCAGTACACCACAGGTTAAGTTAGCCACCAGCACACACACTCGCAATCATGCTAGCTATGAACCATCAAACCTTTTACAATAAGCCGGACGTCACTGCAGGAGCATGCGAGCAGCAGCACTCGTTAGTTTACCTGCATGCTGACCAGCTGAGTCGAGAATGGTTAATTTCATATGTGTAAAGTACACGTGTAAATATGTGTACTTTATATGTACCATGCTTGTGCCATTATCAAACAACACTTATTGCATTCGTCGCATTGCTTTGTAATGCACATCTACCATGTTTGTGTTGTTGCAAGCCACATGCTGTTCACTTTCTGCATCGTGCTACTTTTTTGTAGAATATTCAGGAGCTCTCATGTCTGCCCCCTGTAGGAAGCGTGTATTTGTTAAGCAAGAACATTGTTGCTTAAAGATTGCTTGCTTTTGTTGCATGCGTTGTGCCTTTTTGTAAGCCTATTCACTTTCAGGTGCGATGAAAGGACGCTCCACGAGTTATGAGGCACTTCATTTGAAGCCCGGTCCAGCCAGATCGGGTGGTGTTAGGCTGCTGGAATGTTTTCCATTTGAATGTAAATGTTTTAATGAAATACAGTATTCTGCTGATCTGTCAGTAAGGTTCTCTGTCTTGTTTTTGATAAATCTTTGACTTGCCTTACAATTGACCCATATTTAATAATTACTCAATGTAGGACTAAAGTCCTGTTTGACTTATTTCGGGCACAATGGAACGTACAGTATGTTAAGATGGTTTTTCGTTTAAGTCAATTATAGCTTACCTAGGTTTATTGAAAGGTTGTAATGAGTTTGATCTTAATTAGCAGATCAGTGTTAAATGGTATTTTGGTGTAATGGTAATTTCTTGGTCGTCAATGTGAAATACACGTTCATGGATATGGATAAGTATTAAATAAAGGTGCAGGCTAGTTGTTACGGCCATTTACACATTAAGCAGGGTTTTCCGTCGACAGCACAGGTCAATATGACATTATATTTCAAGTAGGCGTGACCGTCTAGGCTTCGCCTTATGACCGTTAATGACTACACTTACAATCATAGTTTATAATAACTGTTGTTTATCAATTCGTGGGTAAATCAACGTTGACTTATTGCCAGTGATATAATCCTCAAGCTCTCAACATTCATGTCAATTGCCTTTTACTAACAATAATTCCTTGCAAAACAAGTGTCAGCATGTGTTGATAAGGCACTCCCAAGCTAAAGTAAGGCTGAGAGGCTCTGACACATATTTTGCAAGGAATTGTTGAAAGGCAATTCACAGGAACATTGAGAGCTTGTTGGTATCATCGGCAAAAAGTCATGTGTTGTCAGGTGAAGGAGTCAGGTGATGTTGACTACCAAACATGACATGCAGTCATCGGCGATCTGACATCGGTCATAGACGTTGTTGGAGGGGAGAATTGATAAACGACTTATGATATTATAGCTAGTTCTATGATTGTAAGCATAGCCATCTAGGCTAGTTTGTTTCCCGTGTTCTGAGCGCACCCTGTTGGACATTTTGTGAATGGTCCTCCCATGTGTTGTCTGTTGTCCTTTGTCGGCCATTTTGTGTTCACCTCATTTGTTGTTTGACACTTCCCCATATGCTTCAGTTTATATCCTGCTCTGACTCTGCCCTGCCCCCAGGCCGCCCGCCTGAGGGTTTCTGCTCTGGACCCATTCTGCCTTCAGGCTGTCCGCGTGAGTTCCCCAGCTCCATTTCCCCATTTATCCAGGACATTGTCACCTGTCCCTTCCTGCGTGTGCTGTTTTTTGAAAGAATAAATCATTTAAGTTCATCCCGCTGCCTGCATTTGGATCCTTTCCCCACCTTCGTCCCGGGACAGCAACAAACCCATCAGGCAAACCCGAGCCGGCCATGCCTACTTGAAACATACTTGAATGTTATATTGACCTGTGCTATACATGCAAAACCACGCTTATTGTGTAAATAGCCATAACTAGCTTGCACCTTTATTTAATAATTATCCATACCCCCGAACCTGCATTTCATATCGACAACCCAAAAGTGACCATTATACCAAAAACCATTTGACACTAATCTGCCAATTAAGATCATACTTACCTTACAATAGGCCTAGGTAAGCTATAATTTACTTTCTTATCATATTAACACACATTCCAATTTGATCGAAATTAGTCAAACTGTAAAACTATAACCAACAATTGGCCTAGGCATTTGACTTTTGTAAAGATTAAACAGCGCAGGCAGTGCAAATCAAACAGGACTTCAGTCCTACATTGAGCGTCTACTTGTCGCACCTGAAAGTGAATACAATAGGGCACAATGCATGCATCAAAAGCAAGTTTTTCATCAACAATGTTCGTGCACTACAAATACACGTTTCCTCCGGGGGAGGACATGAGCACGCCACAGATAGCTAACAGCATGTGGCTTATGTGCATTCCAAAGTAACCTTATAAACGTGGTGAGCATTGTTTGACAATGGCATGGTAAATATACAAGTACACACATCTACATTGAAAAGGACCATTTTAGACTCACCTGGTCAGCATGCAGATAATGAAAAGACAAAAGAGTGCAGCCTCTGCTCGCCTGCTCCTGCAGTGGTCACTGACGATCAGTGTGCTCAGCAGATATGTTGGGAAAAGTCATAATTAACCAAAACGTGGGAACAAATTACATCTTGTGGGCACGCAGTAGTATTTTGGTACTGGCGCTCAATTTAGTAAAATGTGGCAATGGTGTAATTTCTCTCTACAGCCACTCTGGGGCTCCATATATTTATCGATTTGACAAATAGTTTATTTTTCATCCATCCATCCATCCATCCATGCATTCTCTTCTGCCGTTCCAGGGCCGGGTGACGTGGCAGCCAGCCAAGCAGGGCCTTCCAGGCTTCCTTCTCCCCAGCAACACTCACTAGCTCCTCCTGGGAGATCCCAAGGTGTCCCCAGGCCAGATAACATGTATAATCCCTCCAATTCCTCCGCCTCAGGGTCTCCTCCCAGTCGGACGTGCCCGGAAAACCTCTAAAGGGAGGCGCCTAGGAGGCATCCTAATTAGATAGCCGAACCACCTCAGCTGACTCCTTTTGACCCAGAGGAGCAGCGGCTCAAATCCGAGCCCCTCACCCTATCTCTAAGGCTGAGCACAGCCACCCTGTGTAGGAAACTCATTTTGGCCGTTTGTATCCACAATATCGTTCTTTCGGTCACTACCCAAAGCTTGTGACCATAGGTGAGGTTTAGAACGTAGATGGAGCGGTAAATCGAGAGCTTCGCCTTCCGGCTCAGCTCCTTCTTCACCACAATGGACCGGTACAGTGCCTGCATTACTGCAGATGTCACACCAATCCATCTCTCCATCTCCCACTCCATTTGCACTCACTCGTGAACAAGACCCCGAGATACTTGAACTCCTTCGCTTGAGGCAGCAACTCACTCCTAACATGGAGGGAGCACTCCACCGCTTTCCGGCAGAGAACTATGGCCACAGGTGTTGACTTTCATCCTAACTGCTTCACACTCAGCCGAAAACCACCCCAGTGCATGCTGGAGGTTACGGTCTGGTGTAGCCAACAGAACCACATAGTCTCCAATGATGTATGGATGCAATTCTGAGGTCCCCAAACCCTCTCCAAGTCCACAAAGCACATTTAGACTGGATGGGCAAACTCCCAACAACCCTGCAAGGGTAAAGAGCTGGTCCACTGTTCCACGGCCAGGATGGAATCCACATTGCTCCTCCTGAAGTTGAGGTTCGACAATCGGCCGGAGCCTCCTTTTCAGCACCCTGGAATCAACTTTCCCGGAAAGGCTGAGCAGTGTGATTCCCCAATAATTGGAGCACACCCTCCCATCTCCTTTTGAAAATGGGGACCACCCACGCAACACTGAATAGGTATGTCAGCCAAGACAGCCCAACAATATCCAGAGCCTTCAGCATCTTAGGGTGAACCTCATCCACTCCTGGCGCCTTGCCGCTGAATAGC
>OMOU01029227.1:1336-15556 GCA_900312585.1 Malacocephalus occidentalis
AACCCCCCCCCCCCCCCGACTGCCGCTTCCCACCAGGAGCTAACATCGGGGGAAACAAAATGGTGGACGAGGGTACAAAAGAAGATGTGTGTGTGTGTGTGTGTATCTGTGTGTGTGTGGCGTGAATGAGAGAGAGCCCAGAGCCAGACTGCAGCCTCGTTACTACTAATGCTCTCTGTGTGAGTCCCTTAGCACCTGCGGTGGCAGCACACCTCCTTCAGTCCTCCAGCCTCATCACATGACCTCCTCGCCCCCATAACCTCCACCCTGTCTCCCTGCTCCAGTCTCCAGTCCCCCTGCTCCAGTCTCCAGTCTCCCTGCTCCAGTCTCCAGTCTCCCTGCTCCCTTCTCCAGTCTCCCTGCTCCTGTCACCAGTCTCCAGTCTCCCTGCTCCCTGGTCCAGTCTCCCTGCTCCAGGTTCCAGTCGGCCCAGTCTGAGGCTATTTTATTGGGTTGCGAGTGAATCTATCTGTGGGTGATGAGGACCATACGCAGACACAGAGTAACACAGCAAAGCATGCACACACACACACACACACACACACACACACACACACACTAGAACTATATTAAGATCCGTTTCCGTTCCAGTGTGTTCTGAGAGGCATGCGGAGGCGCTGGGGGGGGCCGAGGAGGAGAAGGACACCAAGGTTGGATGGGACTTGATGTGAGGGGAACTCCTCCAGCGTGTTGCCAGACAGCTCTGCACCCAGAGAGCCAGAATAGAGCTTCCTCCCGACCGCCCCCTCTCACCCCACCATCTCCATCACGACATTGTCAGATCATGACATCACGACATCATGACATAATGACATCACCACATCACCACTCGCACGGCTCCAAGGCTCTGGGAAAATGCTCAACCAATCAGGACGCCTGTTCAGAATGGCCCTGAGTTGTGATGTACATGTGACAATAATACACTTGGATTAACACTCTCCTGTATTCATTACTGGGTATTAATGTCAAAGTGTGCATGTTTGTGTGTGTATGTGTGCCTGTGTCTGTGTCTGTGCATGCCTGCGTGTGTGGTGTGTGTGTGTGTGCCTATGCATATGAGCCCATGTCTATGTGTGTGTGTGTTTATGCCTGTGTGTGTGTGCATGCCTGTGTGTGTGTGCCTGTGTGTGTGTGCTACCTTGATCTGCTGTCTCCGCAGCATGGCCAGCTCCCTCATGTCCCTGAAGGGCTGCAGCAGGTACTGGTAGAGCTGGGTGCAGGCGTCCAGCAGGTCCCCGTAGGCCTGGTCCTCATCCTCGTACACACCCAGCAGCTCCACCATGCTCTCCATGCTACGGTGTTGCTCCAGCAGCTGCACCTCGCACACACACACACACACACACAAACACACACATACACCCACACAATGTATAGTTAGTGGTGTGCAGACTGTGGTAGATTGTTGTGGTCGATGGGGTGTAGCTGTGGTGGAGAATGACCCACATCTGATAAGAAAGCCAGTGAAACACTTTTGGCTCAGAGTCCAGTCCAGAGAACTGCTCAAAGTTCTGCTCAAGTTCACAGTGCAGTACTGTGAACCTTAAACCACAATCAATAACCATAGAGAACGTATTGAAGTGTTTACTTCGACAGTCCATAACTCAGGATGTTATGCTATGCTTACCCTTGGGCTAAGGTACACACAATCAATAATACTTCCAATTACTGATCAGTATGCTTTCATCTGAAAACACAGTCCTTATTGATCAGCTTTCTATCAATGGTTTGAAACCCACAGTCAGGTAAGGGGATACAGACATTAAAGGGGACATATTACGCCACCAGGTGTGAGTGCACAATACCGCAACACTAATCATGCTGATTTAATTCATCATGAGGCGCTGTCTAAAAGATGACTCCCGACGAGCGCCCGCGGGGGTCAGCTGAAAGCCTTGAGACTGTGTAAACAAAGGGCCCAGTGTGTCTGAAAGCCGTCCCTTCCACGAATGACCCTGGGGCCAGACAAGGTCTTTCCTCTCAGCGGATACGATCAATATGGCCACTGGTTACTGTCGGACCAACAAGAAAGGGGCGACCGGCAAAACACCGAAAGCGGCCATCAACCCCCGCCTCCAATGGAGCTCAGCGATCGATACCCTGCAGAATGTGCGTGTGCGTGCGTATTAGACAGAGTCTGCCTCCAATGCGATTCCCGGAGTCTGGGCGGCTCTGTGACTTTGTGTAAATTGACTGCGGAGCACAGACAGGAGGCCAGACAATAAGATAAGATAAGCAGTTCTAGACCCAGTTCTAGACCCACCCACTCACACCCCACACAAAAGGAAATTGGAGATTGGCACTTAGTTGGATGACTGATGCTCGGGGAGTTTGAGGGAGGATGGAGGGAAACGATGGCTCCACTGCTGGAGGCAGGCGTGCATGCGGGCAGGAAGGAAGTGCAGAGAGCCACTTCCTGTGTCAGATTTCCTCCTTACTCTCCTACTCCTCTGTCTGTCTGTGTCTGTGTGTGTGTCTGTGTGTGCCACTGATAGGAGAGAACCGCCCCATAAACAAACAGCACCAAACACCACCGGTCAACAAAAACCCTCTTTCAGTCACTCCCCTGCAAGACGAGGATCTCCTCGCGCAACCTAGCGAGATCCTTGACTGAAAACTGCTTTTATCCACCGGGATTGATCGGAGGTATAACTTTAGACGCAGTGCGCTTAAGTGGCTTCAAGTTTATGTTTCTATTGAGCGGACTGAATCAATCACCCCGTGCTATTAGTGTGTAAGAGGAGCCCATTGTTCAAAATATAGCCACGTCGTGTGTGTGTGTGTGTGTGTGTGTGTGTGCGCGTGTGCATGTGTCTGTGTGTGAGTGAGTGAGTGTGTGTGTGTGTGTGTGTGTATGTGAGTGGTGTGTGTGTGTGTGTGTGTGTGTAATGCCTGTGTAATGAGTGTGGCTAAACATGAATAATTTACAAACCTATGTATTTTACACAATTAGTACAGAATAATAACACATAACTGTTTCCGTTTACTCATAATGTATATAGCATCCAAGAGCGTACCGAAGTTATGAATTTAAGGGGGTTTGCACAAAAGCAAAACCATGTTAACAGCACAGAGCTTTCACCATCTCGATGAATAATCTATGACAGTCTGTCTAAAAGCATTAGTTCACTATTTATGTGGATGCATGCCCATGTTAAGTCTTTATAAGACCCTCACTGGCGTGCATGCTGAGATGTTCTGGCATGGATATTCCTACACTGGTTCAGTTTCGTTGACAGAGCTTCTAACTCCTATGACAGTCAAATATGGGTTTACACTGAGCTCCTCTGTACATGTTTCCTTCCAAATTGGCTTCCCTCCCTGACATACTAAAACACATTGACAAAGACCATGGCCATGCACTACATGTTGTGAATCCATGGCACTGGAAAACGTGTTTGGTTTGTTATTGCATCTAAATTTGTACATTTGTACATTTGTACATGCATCTAAATCCATGTCTGGCTGCTGTGAGTCTGCAAAGCGGGCAGCCATCACATCCTACGGTCCTGTTGTCCCCGAGTGACCCTACTGCTGCTGCTGCTACTGCTGCTGCTGCTGCTGCTGCTGCTGCTGCTGCTGCTGCTGCTGCTGATAGGAGTGAGTCGAGTTGACAAGGGGCGTGGCCATAGGACGCTCCTGAAATATGACACGTGATTCTGTGGCGGGTGACAGTCTCACCTGGTTCAGGTGTCTTTTCGCGCGGCTCACCGCCTCCTCGTAGCCAGACCGCCGCAGCTCGCTCAAGCTCTCGTAGTACTCGTGCGGGTCGTCGCCCTCCGCGAACAGCACCTGAGACAGGATCTTCCAGCCGCACGTGTCCAGGGCGTGGCCCAGGTACGCGTGGAGCCGGCAGCACAGCTCGTCCATCTCCACCCGGGGGACCTCGGATGCGCCGAACAGGAGGGTCCACATCCCCGCGGCGGCGGGGGGGCGGCGGCGGCGGTGGTGATGATGGTGATCCTCATCCTCCTCCTCCTCCTCCTCCTCCTCCTGCTCCTCCTCCGGGAAGAGGGGGAGGCAGGCCTCCAGGTCGGAGTTCACGGAGCACAGCTGCACATGGATGGCGCGGAGGTCCCGGGAGGAGAACAGGCCGGCCCAGCTGCAGTCCTCTTTGCCCACGCTGTCCAGCTCTTGGGGGTCTACTGAGTGGTCTGCTACTGGGAGGTGGGGCGGTATCAGGGAGTCCAACGCATCACTGTCCGGACTGATCGGGGACATCACGTAGTGTGGGGCTTTGGAGGGGCTGCACTTGGATGGAGACTTG
Organism: Malacocephalus occidentalis; assembly: GCA_900312585.1. NCBI lineage: Eukaryota > Metazoa > Chordata > Actinopteri > Gadiformes > Macrouridae > Malacocephalus > Malacocephalus occidentalis. The sequence goes on from OMOU01029227.1 coordinate 5,601, forward strand.
GTTTGGACGCATTTGGCCGCAGGTCCACCGGCGCCTTTGCCAGGGCCAGAGCTTCTGGCTGCTTGATCTGTATCTGTCTGACTTTTGGGCCGTTTGGTTGCCTTATCCCTCTGGTCCGCCGCCACCGTGGTGCTGTCCACCCAGCTGTCCCTGCCAAAGCTCCTCCTCTGCGCGGTCCTGTTGTGACACGTGATGGCAAACTTGCCCTCCACCCCGTTCCAGGCGACGATGAACGCAAACTTGTGTCTCTCCTTCTCCTCGAACGCGTGGGGGCGGACGGCCACCCAGTCGGACTCCAGGTGGTCCTCCATCGCGAAAGTGGACATTATTAAGATGACGACCCTACAAAACAGCTGGCCCCCAAAACGAATAAATAAATAACATACACACAAACCCAAACCCAGAAACGTCACTGACTCCTCGAAACTGCAATAACGCCGTTACAGCATCATCAGCATCACCACACTACGATAAAACATGATGGGGAAGATGTGGCCAGGATCAGGCGATCGGGTGCATTTGGAGCAGTTGCGTTGCCATGTCGCGTCCACCTGCATCCAGTTCACCGTCCCGCCGCCTCCCGTCTATTCGCCTGCAGCAAGCCGCAGCATCAGCAGCAGCATCTCTCTCATCACCAGCAGCGTCGGCGGCGGCCGCTCCGGGTCGAGGTGCCGCGGTCAGCCGTGCCCGGATGACCTCCTCCTCCTCATAGCGTGGAAGTGGTGGACTCGTATACGTGTGATCTGTCTGGGGACATTTGGTGCCCGCGTCTGGTACTTATTCCCACGCCCGCAGCTTTTCGGCCGAGTTGACACGCATCCATCTGTCCGTCCATCCCACCACCACCACCACCACCCACCCCCCCCTCAGATAATAATAGTGTCGTCTTTTCGTGTGCATGCAGCAGACAGGCCTCCCCATCCACGGAGATGTTATTTTGCTTGTGTGCAGGACGACGCGGTGACGTCACGTACGCGCTGACGTCGGAGGATGAAGCAGCAGCAGCAGCGGCAGCAGCAGCAGCGCTGACGTTAAAGTGCCACACTGCTTCCGAATCAAATGCTGTCGATCGCCCAATTACAAAGTTAATTAAATTCTTAAAAATTAGTTGCTAGTTGCATTTTTTGAATGCACAACGAAACGTTTTACATCGGCGTCACGTGTGAAAAGCATGCTGTTCATGTACAGCTACTTCTGAACTGTGAAATCCTCCACCTAACGAGTGTGAAGGTATATTATTAAATGCATGTTGTGTGTTGCATTCCTTCCAAAAAAAATGATTCCCAGTGCTGTTGTTTTAATTTTCTGGAATATGTAGGGTTGATACTTTCACACAGCGCTGCGGTGACACGCAGGGTTCTATGGTGTAATGGTTAGCACTCTGGACTCTGAATCCAGCGATCCGAGTTCAAATCTCGGTAGGACCTGAATGTTTTTCCAAAACCAAAAACCCTTAACTTTGCGCAAGTTACTCAATGACCAAGTTCACCCCACCAGCATTCGTAGCACCATACACATTTTAAATCGCACTAGATAAACGTGTTACTGCCATTAATATAAATAACCAAATTGTGTATCTATGCCCCTTGCAGGTTATTGTATTAAAGATTTGGACAACAATATTTTTGGCTACTTTATTGTGGAGCAACATTCTAATATAATCTTACATATTCCCTCTTGAGGATCAAAAAAGTACTTATTTAATCTAATCCAATCCATTAAAACGACAGCAATATCAATCAATAATGAATATATAATGGCGCATACGTGATATGAATCCAAGACAAAACACAGCAAAGGGACACTTGAGTTCGTTCCTTCATTCATTTTTCATCCGCAGCGATTCAGGAGCAGGAGACTGACGGTGACGTCGGTGACGTTGCCGCTGATCTGCAGTTTCTCGTCGCTGGCGTAAAAAGTGAGCGTCTGAAGCACGTCGGACCCGGCCCTCTGGAACTCCATGTGGAGCTGCAACACTGTCCCCCAGTGTTGCAGGGGGGGAATACAGGTGATGAGAGGGAATCATATGTATTCACATGCTCAACACACAACACAGATCTATTAATATTGCCTTTTATATATTTCTCATTCCTGCTGCTCTTTTTACTGTAAATATTGTAAATATTCTGATCCCTCCAAGTTTAATTGTCACATACACATTGAATCGTATTCATTGTTTAGTCTATATCGTGGCATTGAAGTTAATCAACTATAAGCAACCCGATTTGGAACTAGGAGAGCTTTTACATTTTGTGGGAACTTTAATCGAAAAATGTCTTCACATATAAAGCAACCATCCCATGCCTGGTTGTAGTTGTGAAAACATGATTGATTGTTTTTGCCGTTCCACCCCCTGTCCCAGAGAGGGCGCTGCGGCTTTTTTTGCATAGCTTTTTCGGCGAAGCCACGCCCCCCCCACTCTGGCGTTTCCTGGCGGGCTGATTACGTCACTTGAACGTTTAAATAATGTCATTTCAAAACAGCGTTTAAACACCGCAACAAAGAGAAGCGTTTGCAGTGGAAATTGTATTTAATACATTTTGCAAGTATAAACTTTGAATGGCGACATGTGTGCACCAACTCCGTAGCCGCTGTGTTATGATCGCTGTCCCGTAAAAAAGAAAGTAAGATCGCTTTCATTGTATTGTTGTCTGTGACAGTAAACATGCGACGTAGTGCATACCGTACACGGTCAACGCGAACGTTAACTATCCGTGTTTTCCCCCACACACTCACACAGTCATTCAGAGACATAACCTTTCATGTTTTTGTGTTACAGGCAGGACATTTTCAACCATATACGCACCCTGGACTGGATAGCCCCAATACTTCGTGATGGAGCAACCGGATCATGTGGAAAACCTAGAAACCATCGCTCAAACTAGTGATGTCCAGGTCCACCACGACGGAACCCATGACATGTCCCCTATAGACATACTAAGGTGCTGCTCCTGCCGTATATTTATCATGTATTAATGATATGATTTGTATAGTCATTGTTAGTCTCAAACAGCTTTGTCTGTTCTTCTGTTCTTTGTCTGCCCTGATTATTGTAAAACAAGTATTTTTAAGCCTATATGCTCATATTAACAACATGGTACAAATTGGACATGGGCTTTTCTTTCGTTTTGCAGAATAAAAGAACAGATGTTCACCCAGTGTGTTGAGATGTCAGCACAGCTCACTGCAGGTACGCCACATGCATTGAGGGTTCACAATGTGTCCCGGTATGTACACCGAAGATGTATGCTATTATGTGCATTGTGTCATAAATCCATATTTTTACAGCGACGAGCAAAAAATCATGTAGCCCATCCAAAGCTGAAGGGAACTTGTGAGTCTCCTACATTGTTCTATGCTACAATCCTCTAAAATGGTTTGTTGTACATGTGATGGTTTAACATGTTTTCTATTTGATTCTTTATACAGGGATGTTATCCGTAAGTTAGAAGAGGCAAAGACGACCGCATTTAACAAGATGCTGCCTTTGCAGAGGTAACATATGGATAGTTCTCGTAAAATGTCTATCATACTATTATTATTATCCTGTGTTCAGTGAGATTTGTATCTTCTCTGCTTGTGTCCTACAGAATGCAAATATGGCACGCCATCGCCGAAAAACTGAAAGAAAGTAATCCAGAATCTGAGTAAGCAATACGTATTGTTGATGTTGTTCATATGAGTGGCATAGTAGTAATAGTACAGTCAGTAAAGTAAAAAAATCTCACAATGTTGAACATTACTTTTGAACAGTGCAGTAAAAGCCCTCAGCGATCGCTGTATGGCGCTTTGTTCGCGAATAAAACGGATCCAGCAGGTAAGAAGTTGGTCGGCGCCAAATGTTCTCTTTAATGTTTCATGCTTTTTAATGTTTCAGCTTTGCCCTAACCCTTGCTTTGTAAAACGTTGAGAGGAAAGTACAATTGCGACCAAATGTGGTTATTGCTACATTTGTTTTTCATGGTTTGTTTCTTTTAAACGTAGTCTTATTAGAACTCTTCATGTCATAACTTTTTGTTAACAGGAATCAAGAGAAATTGAAGATCAAGTCATAGACACACAGAAGAAGCGGCTTGGTGTGTATAGACTTTCTTCTCATTTTAAGCTCAAACCAAAGTTTAATTGAAACCCATTGTATTAGTTTCAGGTGCCTGGCACCTGGCACATGTCCTGTAACTATTGTACATTTTTTGCACTTCTCTATCCAAATGTGGATTACATTGAAAAATGTGTGCTTATTTTTTCATTTATTTGGTCATCATGACGGCTAACTACTTCCTATTTATTCTGGTCTTTTATTTTGCTTTTAGTGTCTACCCTGTGCTCCGTGTAATCATGTGAATATCAGAACTTTAATTACTTTCCCTTAAGTAGGGAGTAGGTTTCTCTCTCGCTCATTTTTTATTTTTTTATTTTATGTTTATCTTTCTCTGTAGAGATAAAGCGGCTTACACGCGACAAAATGAAAGAGATTGACAAGCTCATGTACCAGGAGCACCCAGATTTGGACAAGTACAAAGCCGCCCTGCAGAAAGGCCTGGCGAACCTGGAGAAGTACAAAGCTATGATAGCTATGAGCCAGAATGTCTTGCGGGTAAATGTTCATATAAGCATGTAAACATGTTTAAAAAGAGCCTGAATTTGAAAGTGAATGTGTATGACCAAAACGTGTGCTATTACTTATTTTATTTTTTTTCCGCAGGGAATTCTTTTAGCCGCCAAGGTCAATTGGCTGGATGACCCCAAAATCAAAGACATCGCCATGACCCTTGAAGACCTTCCCATCTCGGACTGAACAAAACCTATATCTATTTGCATTTGCAGATATTTTTCATTGCTGTATATAACTGAAATTAAATCTATAGAAAATAAAAACAGAGTGCATATTCGGTCCACAGATAACTTTAACCACCACCACCCATACATGTACTTCAGATTCTCTTATGTATATTACTGCTACTGCTGCCCTCACTTGTGCTTCTGCCCTTCCTTACTTGTACATTTATAATACTTGATATTCAACTGGATTATATTGAATATTTCTATCATGTATATTGTGCCTCTCTCACTCTCTAAATTATCTTTTATTTTTGTATACTCTGTGACAATAAAACACTGGTTTGACTTCCTGCCGTGGTGTTTCACTTCCGCCAGGGGGGCGTCGTCGGAAGTAAAGACGGATCGGTTAACGACGACTTCCTGTTTACGTCACCGAAGAAGTTCGCTATTTGCACGTGTCTGCGCATTACTACTACCACGCTATATCTGGGAATCATTTTCTCCTAATTCGTACAATCGGTTCATCCATAAGCTATAATCATGCCGAAGGTAAAGGCGGTAAAGAAAACCCGACAGCACCAAGAAATAAAGAGCCACGGTGCGTTTACGACATCCGACGTACCCGCGTCCTTGGTCACCGTAACTATCTGCTAAATATACATTATACGTGATCTGTCATCGATGTGTAGTATACATGTTTATGTAGTATACATGTTTATTCATAATGATCCAATACACAGGTATTATGTTCAACACTGGCATCGGCCAGCACATCCTGAAGAATCCACTGGTGGTCAATGGGATCATCGAAAAGGTAGACCGCTGAGGATGCATGACTACACATTATGTATATGGATACGTACCCCGTTTTAAACCTCGGTGAACACAAAACGTGTCGTCTTCCAGGCTGCGATCAGACCCACGGATGTTGTCCTGGAGGTGGGGCCGGGGACGGGGAACATGACGGTGAAGCTGCTGGAGAAAGGGAAGAAGGTGAGTCTCTCCCTCATTTGGTTAGCTAAAGGGTTCTGGGCTCATGTATTAGTATTGGTGATGCTGCATATGCACACCACTGAGGACGCTGGACACATTGACTCTGGTCCCTGCTCCTCCAGTGTCTGAGAGTGAACACACAGTGTGTCTGCCCCTCCGCCAGGTGGTGGCCTGTGAGCTGGACGTCAAGCTGGTGGCCGAGCTGCAGAAAAGAGTGCAATGCACGTGAGTCGAGTGAGACGTTGTCTAATACACAATGTTGGAACATCACTTGTTTTAATTGCACAATTCCACTAGTTGTGCTAAAGCGATCATGTCTAATATGCATGTATCTCTACAGACCCCTGCAGTCCAAACTTCAGATATTAGTAGGCGACGTGCTGAAAACAGATCTGCCTTTCTTTGACATCTGTGTGGCCAATTTACCCTACCAGGTATGCAACAAACCTGCTTACAATTTAAAATGGTCTACATTTTATGTAGAGTAAAAGTATAATAAATAACCAAAGTAAACGTCTCATTTGCAGATTTCATCTCCATTTGTATTCAAGCTACTGCTACATCGACCTTTCTTCCGGTAAGTTTTTCCCCGGCAAGATGAGTTTTTGTCCACGACGTTTCCGCTGTCCGGGAATCTCACGGTGCGGACGTTTCCTCCCGCTCAAGGTGTGCAGTGCTGATGTTCCAGCGGGAGTTCGCCATGCGCTTGGTGGCCCAGCCGGGGGACAAGCTGTACTGCAGGCTGTCCATCAACACCCAGCTCCTGGCCCGCGTGGACCATCTGATGAAGGTCAGACTCGCGCCACCCAAGCAACTAAAATCTTACCAATGTGCTGCTTGCGTTTTCTGGCAGCTCTTCCCTGCGTGGACGGTCTTGTCGTCTCGGTGTCGGCGACGGTAGATTGTAATAAGAGTGAGTGCTCAAGAAGCTTGCGTCCCTCCACACATGCAGGTGGGGAAGAATAACTTCCGTCCTCCGCCTAAAGTTGAGTCGAGCGTTGTCCGAATCGAGCCCAAGAACCCACCGCCCCCGGTCAACTTTCAGGTCAGTCGGCACCACGGCCAACACCGCGATGGTGCCTCTGCCGATAAACCAAAGTAGGTTTCGCCTGATACTGGAGCCCTTTGTTTGACTATTGCTTTATATTCCTTTGACAGGAATGGGACGGCCTGGTCAGAATTGCATTTGTGAGGAAAAATAAGACATTGAATGCGTCATTCAAGTAAGTGTGTGTTTGTGTTCACCCGTGTAATTCTGCTTCTGGGAAGATGAAAGGGAAAAGTCTTACATTGACGTTCTATTCCACAGGAGTAATTCAGTTGAGCAACTTTTGGAGAAGAACTACAGAATTCATTGTTCGGTACACAGCGTGGTAAGTAACCCCCGATAGTCAGTCTTGAAGCATCACGGGGGAACCGGGGAGGGAACCACATGTCCCCCCCCCTCTCTCTGGTTTTCTGCCTCTTCAACCGATGACCTGGTCTGAAACCGTAAAACACCACTGATCACGCCACCATCGGTGTAATACATAAAAAAAAAAAAATAGGAGGTATAAATATGCATTCCCTCAGACACCATAGCAAGCCCAAGGTTTCGAGTCACTTGACTGGTCGTGGACGGTTACGTAATTGTTGCGTGTGTGTGTGTGTGTTGCCAGGAAATCCCAGCAGATTTCAGCATTACCAAGAAGATCGAGGGTGTTCTGCAGGAGGTGGAGTTCAGCGAGAAGAGAGCCCGCTCCATGGACATCGACGACTTCATGGTGTAAGTCTTCATAAAAGATTCACTCTTGTGAATGTGATGTAGGGTTCTCATTGTATTCATCTATGAGCATTTGTACAGTTGTAATGTATAATGTTAGTAGTATATAAATGGACCTATAAGAATTATAATTTGGTAAATGTTGGCCATTCGTTCATGTGTTTTCATACGATTTCATACAAAGTGCCTTATACTTTAAACTTGCTTCGTTGAATAATTCACACCCAATAATTCACATGCCGTTTTATCTGAGGACATGTTTTCCCTTGTCATCCAGGTTGCTTCATGCATTCAACAAAGCTGGGATACACTTCTCCTAATCGGCAGAGACCAGTCGCCTTTGGATCTGTGAGCCGACGGCTTTTCACAGAGGATGGTGTGTAGCAGAGGCCTTGGCCGGTCAGGACATGAGACGACCTCACTCCGCTGTCTTTGAGCAGTGCCGGGGTAGTTGATAATTTGGTTTATCGATTACATCGCTCGGACATTTTGAACTGTGCAAAGGACTATGCAGGAGTATTGTGATGCGTTTTTCTTGTTTGAATGCTGGTTCTCTGATCGAAGTTGAAGCGCTATGGAGAACGCTGTATTCTCAGTGGTCCAAACCTCCTGGGAACGATTTGGTGGTGCTCATATTGAGATGACATTTGCTATATTGTAACTAATGTTCCACATTACATGCACAAGGCGGTTTTAATAGGTTGATTCGAATAGCAAACTACGTGATAATCTTTGTCTTTGAAGACGCAGAGACTGTCCCTAGATGGTGCTGTGGTCTAACCTCACACACACCAATACTTGGATGGGTTTATCTCCATTGTGGTGGTGGATGTATGATGGTGATCTATGAATCAATCATTAAAAATACTAAATCAAACGGGTCGTACTTTTATTTCGTCGTCCAGCATAGTGTGGTTTAATCACAGAGCAACATCTTCCACATTAAGTCAGTGGCGATCGCTGTACATTGTAGCAGTTCGTCTACTTTCATTATTAAAAAGTGTTAAATGAGGGGATGACAACTTTACAGTGGCTTCTCGTTGCGAGATGACGCCACACAAAGCAGAAGCACACTACAAGTAGAAAGTCAACGATTAAGACAACGATGGACACAAGGAGGCGTACGAGGGGAGCAGCAAAACGTGAGTCAAGGCTACGTCCAAAGGGTTTGGAGGGGGTTAACAGAAGACCATCTAGACCAAGCCCTACGTGGCTTTACTCTACGGTGCCAGTGTCATTGGTGATGATGGATGGTTAGCGGCACCGTTTCCCCAAGAATGCGCATGGCAGTCAAGAGTCAACGGAAAACCCTTCAAAATGTGCTGTAAACTTCAAAGGAGACGCTTGAAACCGATTTCGGAGAGGTACACATGTATGAAAGAAATTAAATAAAACTCCGTGGCGCGGGGAAGGCGGCTGCTGCCAAACCTAATCGAGTGGTTAAGTGTCAGCCAGAGACCTGCTAGACCGCACGTGGCCTTTTGGGGTTGATCTGCTTGCTGGCTTGCTCTTCTTCCTGGAGGGCCGAGCGGAATGACTTCACCTTGTCTGTGAGAGAGAGAGACAGAGAGAGACAGAGAGAGAGAGTGTTTTAAACCACATTGTTGTGCTGTCCAGCTGGAGCATACTAGCGCTGGGTATATGGAATTAGGGGCTGGACAATATGGTTACAAAAATAAAAAATAATCGATATCACCATTAGAAGGAATGACCGTGTTTTCATTTTCACTGAAAATAAACATTAAAATCACGAGATCTGTAAACAAACCAAGCAATCGCGTTTTCTTCCATCTGGCCAGAGCACCTCTGCAGCACCACAGTACTTCATACAGAACTGTGAAAAGTGTACGCTGTGTACACATTTGGATAATATTCCAATTAATTGTTCAGCCCAAGTAAGGATTGTGGGAAATACATATGCCATATTCCCTATGCTATAAATTTTTTTTCTTTCATGTGAATGTATGTATATATACAGTATATATATATTTGTTTTTAATGTATTTACATTAAAAAATTATGTAAATTCACTGTTCAGAATGGCCCTGTGTTATGAAAACACCGACACGTGACTTTGTACCTGGGAACAGGATTACCTCGGAGCTCGGTGAGAATGTCTATCTTCTGGTCCAGGATCTGCTCCAGCTGTGTGGCGTAGGTGTCCACGTCGTAGTCCACCTCCTCGGTCATCTCCAGCAGGACCTTTTCATCCTCCAGCCACCGGATGGACTCCTTCACCACAGCACCCACACACACACACACGCAGTTACCACAAGGAGCGAAGAAGATGTAGGACCATGAATGGACATGTGTGTGTGTGTGTGTGAGTGTGAGAGATGTTGTTCTCCGGCTTCACCTGGAACACGGCTCGGTGGTCCTCCAGCACCTGCTCCTCCATCTCCACCATCTGAGACACGGCCTC
>OMOU01029244.1:1406-15390 GCA_900312585.1 Malacocephalus occidentalis
GCTGAAGCCGCATTATTATTCCATCTCTGTGTTTGTCTTGTTGGGTCCTCACTCGAGGGTCTTATCAAACTCTCCAAGTGCTGAGCACAACACTCAGCTGATTTTTCAGGGCCCTCAAATGTGTGGACAATAGCAATCCAAACACCAATAATTACATTTTTCTACTAACTGTAAAACTAAAATAAAAAGCTGAGGGTGGTAGTTGGTTAGACTTGAAGAATGTCCTGAATTAGCAGCAGGTTCAACCATCTTTAGAGGCTCTGCCTCTCTGTCTGTCTGTCTGTCTGTCTCAAGTCTGTTAATAAGAAAGATTACAGGTACCCCCCTCCCCATTCCCAGGTTATTTTTGCTCCAACCCACTTCTGTACTTGTGTTATGTACACGTTCCTTCATGCTTGCAAGCAATTCCTCATGTGTTTTTGCCACTTTTTTATACTCAGAACAAGTAACTAGATATCCAATACCTCTTGTATGAACTACTTATGGCACTTAGATTTTGATTATTGTGAGGAAAAAGTCAAGAAATGTTCAAAAATATCAAAAGTATGCTTACTTAGTGTCCACAAGTCTTGCCTTTACTGTATCGTTGAAGTTGGTAGTAAACACTTGCACATTGTCTAAATAGTTCAGAAGACTTCGATTGTATTATGTAGAGATATATATTACACAATAACAGAACAATAATATCATAATAACCTCTCGGACAGAAAAAAACGGATGCTGATTATATTGAACTAAGAGTATACAGAGTTAACGAACCAAACCCGTTTGAGCCAGTTCTGGTCTGGCAAGCGTGCCCATGTTTTAGACCTTCTCTCAGGGTAGTCTTGCATTTTGAAGCTTTACGCAACAGTTGCCCTCATCAGCAGTCGTGGGACATGGTAATAAACCACTACCCGGTGGGTGGTTTGTTGTATTTTAAAATCACAGAAGCGATTTAATTTAAAGGGGTATGTGAATGAGTAGTTTGACTGTCCAGAGCTGTAAGCCTGTCGCAATTCTTTACGCACATGTGTCAAAAAGTGTGATTATAATGACGACAAAGTAATTTCTCAACATTTTGACGTTTCTCTCGCAAATATAGAAACCTCTCAAGTAGCGGCATACGATTTTCTGCTGTTTTCATTGCCTCTGTTTATGTGCATAATATACTCAATGGTCAGAATTTACATTCCTTATATGGAGATCTCATTGTCTTAATGGTCACACCGGACACATGGCAGGAAGTGAACTGTACTTCTTCAGACCATTACCTCTTAATGTAAACTTCCTGCTATTATTTCAATTTGCATGCAATTTCATTCTTATTACACGACAGGGAACAAAGAGTCTGTATTTAGAATTGTTGTTTAGCGACTAAATCAGCACTTAACTTCTTTTTAAAAATGTGTTAACCTTAGACTAGTCTACATATAGCATACAGCACATACACACGGCTTCAGGAGCATCACAACGAGCACCCTTATCAAAGAAGAATGCTGTCAATTGATTCTCTCAAAGTGATACATTTAAAATCAAGAATTCTGTGCCAAATCACACCTCATCGAGTGTCTTCCCGGGAGGAACTTCCTATGGTCAATTGGGATTTGGGAATGTGGCTTTTGTAGCCACATAGTAAAAAAAGCAAAGCTTTTATATCAAGATGCCTAAACATTAGATAGTTTTGCTTTCTTTTTTGATTGACATTAGTCACTAAACAATGAAGACATCGGTCAGCATAATTTGAGTGATTGCATGCAGGGTTATCAGTATGGATGCATATTGATATTTACAACTCTGAGTGAGGACATGTCCCGCAGGTTCACATCACTCTCTTCTACCATACGTTACAAGGTATACTACTACATGTTAAAGAATGGACAAAAGTATGCCAAGCGTCTTGAAGTTAAATTTCCATGTGTATCAAGCCATTGATCAATACATAAAGATCCTGTTTAAGACTCTGTTGTGTTGTTTTATTATTAACATGCATACATGATCTATTGGGATAATCACTGGGAGACATATTTAGTCAACAGACTGACTCGGATACAGGTAATTAAGTAGCAGGGGTGTCAAGGATGAATCAAGATGCCTCCTGGCCAGTGTACTATATTTCACCTTCCTTATGTTTGTTGTATTGTATGATATTTCAGACCTCATCAGGAATCTGTTTTGAATAAGGTGTCTCGTCATGGAGCCGTACACACTTCTAATACACTACTATACACGATAGTTGTCATCAATTAATTGCAATGACGTATACAATTGTTAGACAATTCCTTGACAAATCAACTATAACTTGAGACAATGTCCTGGATCCCGCAGCTAACTCAAATGTTCAAATTCTCCGCTTTGTCTATTGGTTTTTACTACTTTGTCCACCTACGATTCGAATGCATACTGATTGCATTATTAGTCTCTCCGTTAAAAAAGTCTACAATTAAACATTTATTTTCGAAAAAGATATATTTATTATATATATAGTACTTCCCCTCTATTCTTTACGGGGTCTTTGCACGTGCTGTCCTGCCTTTCGACGCCGTCTCCTTGACGAACTGTTGGAAGTGAAGTGAGATCGCTGTCCCTTTCGGATCTTTCAATGTTGACATGATGGTGGCCGCGTGGTCTGCTACTGAGCCGCTCCCCCGGACCCCTCCCCTCTATCAGTAGGCCGACGTGATGACGTTGCGTTTGTACGCAATGTGCTGGCTTGGAGATTTCGCGGCGATGGCGACGAAGACAACTCGGCGCTCGAGCTGGGCGCTGTGAAACTGGCTTCGGCTCGGATATGACTTATGTTCATTTCATGAAGCGTTTTTCATTGTTCATTGGCTGCATTGATCTTCGACTGGATCGTTGTCTTTAAAACTCTAGTCCGCCCGTTCGTGGTGAGTCGGCCGGCGCTATTTCGTATGTTTTGACGGAGGCCTCGGTTTTGGGGCCCGCGCTCCATCTCACGACAGCAACAACAACAACAACAACACGGCGATCTGAGAGAGCTCCGCTTGCTAACAGTGCTCTGTTGTGTGATCGTTTCGAGATATTTATGAATAATGCCACAATTCGACACGTCCGATTACACCTTAGTCTTTAGTCTAGTGAATCATTCAAGCAAAATATTAATATTAGCCAGTGTTATCCTATCCTAGCTAACGCAACTGGCATCACGTTAAGTTTTCAGTGATGAATAAAAGCAACACTGCAGTAAATGCTCTCTTTCGTTCACTCACAGCTAACAAATACGAACCATGGCATTGTTTGTATTCATTCCATGCGGTTATGAACTAACCTAACTGTTCTACCGACCTGTTAGCTTATTCAACATTAGCTCGCCCAAACAGTGGCCGTAATCAATGTTACAACATTGTGACAATGATTAACAATGCTACACTTTACTAACAATACACGCTACGCTTTTATATATATTAGTAATACGATGTTGAGAACTGTTTGATCAATCTACATTGCCTCTCCTATGCCTTTTATATATTCCATCACTTCCCGGTTCACTTCTTGTTTTGCTTTGTACTCATTGTAGGTGTTGTGTAAACTCATTTGCCCAATTGCATGCTGTACATCGTTGTCACGGGATAGGAGTCATTTTAAGGCTCTACGGTGCTTAGCCTGCTCTGTGCAGCTCTTAACATAGAGCCTCGTCTGGGTCTTAGCCACGGGTCATGATCCTGCCATGGTAAACACAGCCTGCGCCTGTGTGTTGATGATATGCTTTATCGGCTGGAGACACCGTTGAGTGTCGTTTCTGACATGGTGATACGGTATTGGAAAGTCAACAGTAATTTGCGTACTAACTAGATTGACAGGACCGCCCCCAGTAGGCTTACTGTGAAATTGACGTTGTTCCTGTTTAGCAAACCTGGGCATTTAAATGTACTCCTTCATGCTTGTGCGTTCAATCATTCATTGACCCACTGAGATCGGATTTTACAGAGATCAGATTTCAGTTTAAGTTAAGTGTTGCTGACCTTAGTAACTTTTTGGGGAATTGTATGCAGGCAATTAGGAATGGGTTACATTAGAACAAGGGTATAACACTGTGGAATTTTGCCATTCTTAACATTGGCAACGGCAAATGGCCATTGTGCCATTGTTCTTGAAATAACTGTCTTGGAATGGGTTGATTGAGGACTTTGCGTTTTTCGCTAATTGCAAAACATCTGCCCAGTCCTCTATCCTCATCTGAAGATGGATAACAAGTAAGCACTCAAAGTGTACTGATTCAACGTATTCAACTTTAGTGTTGAAGTGGTGTGTCCTATCTTCAGCTCACGTAAAGGCTACCCTAACCAGCATCCTACCTCAACCACCACATCCATATTGCCCTCTAAATAACGAGGACTGATGTTAAGGGCGCTAACGTGTACTTGAGTAAACCATTACCTGTCAAGCAAATCATGAATGAAAAAGCACAAAAACCTAATTTATTATGTTCATGTGTTTTGGCAAAGTTTTGGAGCAGCCTAACATTAGGCTGTTTGTCATGCAGTGTTGTTGTTCAGTGGCTGTATAGAATGTGTTTGCTTGGCAACATTTAGTAGTGGAGTTCCCCACGTTTTTTTACAAGAATGACCACACAACACTGAAATGTATAGCAGGCCGCTGTGGTGGTGTATTACAAAAAGGCACACGTCTCAGCAGCTTATTGGATATTCAACTGATATTCATGCTCAAGTAAAGCAAGAAACCATGATCACCGCTAACATGAGTCCTGTGTGGCTAGCTGTGTATACACGCCCAGGAGACGGGAGTCAGCACTCTTCTCTATAGAGCTTTTGTTTGGTTAATATTTCTCCACAATAGATATATTATATATAATGTATAATTATTAGGCCTACAGTGTGACCTAAAGTAAAATGCAATTACACGTAACATTTCAAAATGTTCAATCAATTCTATCCTGCTACCTCGACAACAGTAAAAAGCAGGTCAAAAACGGTGTGACGAGGCACCATCCTGTGTGGGTGCAATGCACATAAGACTATAAGATATAGATTCAAATGTAATTTCGATATGAGAGAATTTGTGGAGGCAATTGCAGCTATTTGCACACCTTGGTGCACCAAAAAAAAACGACAAAACGATGCATCAAGATGCAATAGCATTTCTAGCTATTGCAGGGAATGCCCTCAGAATACCGAGAAGGTTGTAAAGAAAACATTTGGTCTTTAATCACGTGTTTGTTTGCTGCCTCTTTCCACAGATTTCAACGCCCCACCTCTAAATGCTTCACAACAGGATTGCCTGACCGCCTTGTCTGTTGCTCACTGCTGGCGGTAAGTTCTACATGTTGGTAGACATACTCTCCTACAGCAAGTTGGGATCTCTGCTTACATCTTTGACAATAGACAGCACGCACTTTGTGATCTGGGAAAAAAAAGCACACCTTCTGATCTATTCTCTGAAAGTGGGCCTGCAAGTTGCACATGTCTTTGGTGGTGATATTTTAATGTGGGATTGGCCACCGTACCTTTTTAAAGCATGGCCAGTTGGCTACAGGTGCCAGCTAACACCACAGTAGCCCAGTCAGCGTCTCCAGGAGGCTCATTAGATATTTGGCCCTAGCATTTACAGAAGTCTCGACCAACCTTGTTTATTTTCTCTGGTATCTGCCTCCAGATATAGTCCAAGCAGTGTTCAAGGACAGCAGTGGTATGGATAAGGGGTGTGGGGGAATCGTGTATATATATATATATATATATATATATATATAATTAATAACTCAAAGAGCCAATTATGTGGATGCCATAGAGCCCACAAACAGGAAACAGGAACAACCTAAGTTGTAATAAGGGTGATGTAATGATAACAGTGAAGGAACATGGCGGTAAGTGTGGCTTTCTTGTGAAAGAAAGCTGTAACGTTGCTGGTAGAAGCGTGTAAAGCCGGGCTGTCACACTCAGTTTCGTCCCAGGCCACATCAGCTTTATGGTTGCCCTCTCAAAGGGCCGTTTGGAACTGTAAGGCTATAGAAATACATCTACTTTTCATCATATTACATAATTGCCTCTGCATTCCATTATTATTCGTTATAGTAATAACATAATTCATAACTAGCTCTGAAAGCAGAAGTTTCTGACAAATAATTGCAAGCAGACTAAAGTGTACAACTATTGTACAATTTAGGGCTGGACTAGAAACGTCATTCAGGCTGGGAAATATAGACCCAGTCAGGCCACCCCAGTCCCAGGGGGAATTATGAACTGGTGATGTAATGTTCAAAATATTAGTTGTTACAAATACATATTGAGTAGAAGCAGAATACTTCACAACTGCATTAAACAATACACACAAACACACACACACCAAAAGCCCCTATAATGCAAACTTGCGGTGCCCCCGGTGGCCAGTCCGGATCTGATTTCTATGAGAAGCAAATTATCTTCTTTGCAACCTCTGGCAGGCCACGTGAAATGAAGTGCAGGGCCGGATCCGGACACACACTGACACATGAGACGTTAAGGGACCCTTTGACGTGGAGCATACCAATCACAAGATCGTAGGGCCCCTGGTGGTTGGGACCAGATGCTCCTGTTACGGTGGTTGGGCCTGCATGCTCTTTTGTTCCGGGGGTAAAGGAGAATCACTAAGATTCAGTTCCCCTGGATCCTTCACACCTGTATGTCAAGTCCGCCCATAGACACAGTCATGTCTGCCCATTGGTCGAATAGACCAAGTCATCTAAGATATAGGAGCACGGTACATGGCCAATGGTATCTGCACATGCGTCGGCTACACCGAGGTCACCTACCCTATTTAAGACTGCCGCCAAGACAGCCTCTTGGCCGCTTTGGATCCCCACTTCTCTTCCGACTCCTGGTCCTTCGTCCGTGATGCTGAGCGGTCACCTCCGTGCTGTGCTGCGGGTACACATAGTGGTAATTCTCCGTTATGAGACGAGATAAATATGAGGATGAAGTACCTTGTTTCTACTAGCAACGGCGTAGTATTAGAACCATTTAGCCAAGTCTCAGGTTAGAGTAACGGCCACCAGAACAGAGGAGAGGAAAAAGGGCGATCGATTCCCCTTTAATTCCCCGACATCGATGGACCGTGTTTACTTACGCCGTGTGTGGACCGACATTTCCCAGCCCCGCTACCAAGCTTCGTACAGCAGGACTGCAAACACATCAATTGATGCTAACTATTAATGGTAACTTTGATTGCAATTATCATTGAATTATGAATCATAGTCCCAGATTAGTTAAGTATATTATTATGAGACTATGACACTTGGAATTAGGCCTGAATTGAGTTTGACGGGGTCTTGACTCCGGCAGAAAGACTCCCTTGTCTTTGTTCGACACGGCCTTCACTCCCGCAGAAAAACTTCCATAATCACACGAACAAACATGACTGACTGTTGACGATAGCTCAAAGGAAGCGCCAAATTAGAGTTTGATTGACAGCTTGACTTCCTAAAAACATGAGTATTCATTCTACAAGCTCCTACAAGGCTTCTTTTGAATTGCTTCTTGTTAAGTGAACAATAGCTGATCTTTTCTTTGTAAATTCTATTTTGTTCCTTCCTCTCTCTCACAGCCTGGGTTTGGGTTCCAGGGAAGAGGTTCTGTGTCTGAACATCCCCACTCCTTCACAGGGACCATGGTAACACTCACAATGCATGTTGCATCAGTTTGTTGTGTGTGTGTGTGTTCTGTGTACTCGGGATTCCTATTTCTAATTTTTTTTTAAATCCTCCTGCACGACAGGAGGAGGAGGGCCAGCAGAACCTGGAGTGCATCCAGGCCAACCAGATCTTCCCCAAGAAGTCCCCTGTCCTGGAGGAGGAGGATATGCAGGTGAGCCCAGTTCAGTTTCAGAGAGCTGGACAGCTGTTGGGAGTTTGGGCGGGTGGGGGAGTGTCTTGCACACAGTTAGCTAGTCGTTTGTGTACAGGGTCACAGGTCTTTTTTTTTGTCAGTTCTGAAACTAATTTGAAGGAAAGTGTCAATTGCGCAACAAAGGGATAAAAAGTCAACCTTAAGCAATCAAACATACATTTGACAAGAACAATTTGTGGCATGTGACAGCTAGCTATTGTTACATAGTTATTGTTTGCATATGTTTTTTTAATAGAAGCATATATTCCACCACTTGTATTTCAAAGCTGAATCCGGTTCTGACCGTGTGTTTCTGATAACATCCACACGCCAGGTGCCCTTTTCCGAGTTGCACGGTGAGTTCACAGAATACGTGGGCCGGGCAGAGGACGCCATCATCGCCATGTCCAACTATCGGCTCCACATCAAGTTCAAGGAGTCCGTCGTCAATGTGAGTCAAGCCCTCCGTAAAATAGACAAATCTCAATTTCAATTCATGAATGCACTGTGTACGACGCAAAAGACACAGTGGAAGTAGGCCTGAATAGTAAAATACAGTATCATTTGCAACATTGAGGAAAGTGAAAAAGGGGAAAATCAATCGAAAAGAAAATAAGGATGTAGGCCTGTAGTTGCATATTGTTATCCTTGCTGTCGGTGATGGATGCCATTGCAAGGGCTGCTGGTTTGTTACAATCAAACTATATTCCTATATTCTATAATCCAAAGCTTGTGAATGGGTGTGTGTGTTAGGGCTGCGCGATTAATCGTAATAAATTCATTTCTCAATGACAATTCTGCCGCATTTTTCTGAGGGCCATTTGCTGCATTAAAGGGGACATATTATGCCACCACGTGTGATTGTGATTCGCCATTGCAAGCCGTTTCACAATTGCCATGTCTCGTGACATCACAAGTGGGAATGTCCACTTAGATGTATGCTGACTAGATCAGTTTACCTGTTAGTACAGTCCACTGGGTAGGCTGGTAGACTGCTCTAGTAATCATACATCTAGGTGGACATTCCCACTGGCCAATCAGAATTTCAAGGCAGGAAATAGCCGCCTGTCATGAGTCCACATGTGCTGGAACGTTTCTTTTGCAGGGTTAGAAACAAACAAACTCATTCAGACTTTAATCTTTGTACACAATTGTCAACAGCCAGAATGTGGATAGTGTCCGTCTGAGTTAGCGGTGTACTGAGACCCACGACCCATGCATGACTTCGAAAATCGTACAGTGTATATCTCCAGGTTGATTGGTTTTTAATTAGCCCTTAATTGGCCACACCTGGGCAGAGTTGGCGCTGCAGTACCAATCCATGCCTCTGCAGCCACGTGGGCCACGGATCAGGGATAATTATCTGACCCGAATACACTATTTGGAGAAAATAAAAGTCAGCTCCATGACTGATTGTGGATTAACCACTGTTTATTCAGATCCACTCCTATTACTATGGATAGCAACAAGATACAAATATCACAGGAATGCTGGGTGTGTGTGAACTGCTAATGACATGAGAGGCTTGCCAATGCGTCAGAGGATATCTAACACGTTGTGTTATGTAATATAATATAATATGTAGAACATACAGCATATCTAGCATGTTAAATATGTGGACCTGTTGGGGTGTGAACCCCGTGTAGAACAGACAATCCTAAATACAAAACTGCATTCATGGATTATTGGGCACGTAAAATAGTAAATGTTATAAGCGCAGGCATCAAGCAGGCTGCAACAATGTGGTAATGAATTCAGTCAGAACAGACAGCAATGGGACAAGATTTTGTTTATTTTATGTCACAGCTGTATAACCACACAATATGTACTTGCCTTCTTGCTTACACTACCCTATTGCAATCAAACTTGAAGGATGTCAAATTGTGGATGTATGGAGCATTGTCGGTAGGGTTTCCCTCAAAGTTTAGTTTTTCAGAAATTAAGTGGGAGTGGTCTGAAAGGGCTGATATGAAGGGGCCCTCATGTCATATTGTTAATTTATTAACTTAGTGCTGCACCTCAACTACAGACAGCTGTGGGAAACGGTGGTTGTCCAGGAGGGCTAGTCTTCATGAGCATAGTTACAACAATTGTTAGACCACAAGGCAAAAACACTGTGCTGGTTGTGACTCTTATTTTTTTTTACTCTTAAGTTTTCCTGGCCTGCGAAGAAGTGACTAGTGAAAACTTGGTCAACCAAGACTCTTCTGATGGACTAATGACTTTGTAAGCCATTAAGGGGCAGCCATACCCCAAATGCGAAGGAGTTGAAGTATCTCAGGGTCTTTTTCACGAGTGAGGGCAAAATGGCCCCCACTCACCTATGGTCACAAACTTTGGGTAGTGACCGAAAGAACGAGATCACGGATACACGTGGCCGAAATGAGTTTCCTCTGCAGGGTGGCTGGGCTCAGCCTTAGAGATAGTGTGAGGAGCTCAGACATCCGGAGAGAGCTCGGATTAGAGTTGCTCCTCCACGTCGAAAGGAGTCAGCTGAGGTGGTTGGGGCATCAGATCAGGATGCCTCCCGGCCGCCTCCCTTTAGAGGTTTTCCGGGCACGTCCGAATGGGACCCTGGAGCAGACCCATCTCATCTGGCCTGGGAATGCCTGGGGATCTCCCAGGAGGAGCTAGTCTAGCAGCTAACTTAGCCTGCTGCCTGCTGAAGAGAATGGATGGATGGACAAAACGGGAGCATCACTACAAAACAGAATGTGGCAAAATAATCGTCTTTTGTTGATTATTTTGATCATCGTTGGAAGTCATAATCTAAATCAAAAATACAATGTGGTTAATCGCAGAGCCCTACTCACAACCTTCATGCACTCCCAGCCCTCATGCGGTCACTGTGTTGCCGTCGCGTGTCATGAGCCCACTGGCAGTGTGGTGATGGTAATGAGAGAGACGGGGAGAGAGAGAGAGCTGGAGATGCTTGATGAGTGACAGAGTCGCCACTGACCCAGCAACTCATGGTATTATGAATGGCACTTTGCCAGACCGGGGGGCCTAGATTACAGTAAGGGACATTCAGATGCTTCCGAAATGTACAGACAGATTGCACAGCCGCCGAGATGGCCAGCAACACTACTGATAATTTTCGTTTTGACTTATTCATGTTGGATAACCCTTTTTCTGTTTTGTTGTCGTCGTTTTTTTTGAATAGCTGAGTTGTTGTTGTGAGGTGTCTGTAAGTAGCCTGCAGGGCTGCATGGTGTGCGGCATGTGGCTCTTATGTGCTAGTTTGTGTGTGCTGTATGTATCCCTACGTTTCCATGGGAATGGAGGGGTTTCTCCTTTTATTATGAGCTGCAAGTACATCCTGGAGAGAGCTTGAAGCTGCCAGGGCCCTGTTATTGAGTCCTGTGGATTCAACCTAGCAAGGCTCCATTAAAGGAAATGGACAGCATTTTGGCATTCTTGGATCAAGCTTCAGCAAATCAGCAAAATTATAGTAATTTTGTCTATGGTTTCAAGGAATGTTATTAGCCATTAGAAATTAACAGGCCTACACAGGCTACACATATGCAGTATTTAATGAACCAGCGTGTGTGGATGTGGACGTATGGCCGGTTGTTACACTTCCTCTACCTTCCTCTACCTCCTCCTCCTCCTCCTCCTCCATGCACTGAGGGCTCTTTGTCCATCACGCATGGCTTTGAACTGTGTGTAGAAATGCAGCATTAAACAAACTAACCTGCAGAAGCATGCACTGGAAATCCAGCCTGTGTAACAGAAATGTCCATGGTCCCCTACTGGGCCAAATGGGGATTAAAGGGTATGGAAATGTTATATCACGATTATCAATGGTATATTCCAATGTGCTGTTTAAAATGTACTGGTACACACACTGAAATATGTATACTTATTTATTGACTTTATTTATACTGAATGCCAAAAGAAATATTAGCGCCACTGTGCACTTTTGGTTTGCATAAACATTCAAATAATAACATGAGCAAGTAATCTTGAAAACCATATCAAATGTGCATTAATAATTGTGATAATTCTCGCTATCTGTTATTTCCATTGCTTATTCATCTTGATAGCAGTCGGCGCAAGTCCATGTTTACTTGTACATGAATATAGTTCTGCAGTTGTAATGCAACAGTTTAGTTTTGCATTGCAACTTTCTCCAAAAGAGACATTGAACAAGGATATGCTATAAAAACGTCACAACATGGACGTATAAAGGAACGTGCACAGAGACAGACCTGTGTCTAATAATAATCTGTTAACTGCCCTTTATTGATTTTACACTTGGATTCAAAAGTATTTTTCGCTGGTGAAATCCTGAATGGAAAAGTATTTGCATGGTAACTGAATGAATAGCTCATATAGCTGGAAATTGATAAGGGACATCAGTCCCAAGTTCAAGCCTAACCATTTAATCTCTAGGGCAAAATGATGGCCTGCATATAATAAATAATACAACACTTTCTATATATATATGAAGCAACTTCAATGGGTTGAGTGGTGGTAATAACATGGGATGTAATGGTAATCTGTGAAGACTCGTGTCCTGTTGAGCCATTTTATATTCTTAGTGGAACGTCACACGGCGTTCATGCAAAGATGGTTTTTTTTCCTCGCCAAAAACCAGCTTTTAAATTTAAATCCATGAAATGGTTGCATGTCTCGCGGTAGTTGCATTCCCAGCTGGCTGGAGTTGTGGAGCACAGACTATATATCTGTGTGTTTGTGTGCTAATGCTAACATTAAGCTCAGCATGGTAATATGGCTCAGTTTGGACTGCTGGTTTCCCCACAGGTGCCTCTGCAGCTGATTGAGAGTGTGGAGTGCCGTGACATTTTCCAGCTGCACGTCACCTGTAAGGACTGCAAGGTGGTCAGGTGGGAGAAATACGCGCACCCCCCCCCCCCCCCACATTGATTCATATCACTTTTGAGGTGTGTGTATTCCAATGGAAAAATCAATGGAGTGCCTATGATTTCTAGGCCTGTGATGAAACGCGTCGTGATCATAATATAATAAAATAATATAATCCACCGGTAATCAAATCTAAATTTAATAATAAAAATTTGGGTGAGTGTCCAAGTACAGTGTTGTATGCTCTATAGCTGTGTGAAGCACAATACTTCTAATACTGATGTATCTAATACTGAAGTTTTTTTTATAACTTCTCACACAACTTGTGTCCAACCACCACCCACAGGTGTCAATTCTCCACCCTGGAGCAGAGCCAGGAGTGGCTGAAACGGCTGAGTGCGGTGGGGCGGCCCCCATCCAGCCTGGAGCACCTCTTCTCCTTCGCCTTCCATGCCTGGTGCATGGAATTCTACGCCGGGGAGAAGGAGCAGCACGGCGAGCTCTGCAGGCCAGGTAGGCGCGACAACCCTCCACTTTGCCTCACCGACGCAAATGCCCGTCTGCTGTTTCTCTGCTGTTTCACTGTCCATCCCCTCTTCTCCGAAGGCGAACACGTAACCTCCTGGTTCAAGAACGAGGTTGAGCGGATGGGCTTTGACACCCAGAACGCCTGGAGGATATCGGACATCAACAGTAAATTCAGGTATCACGGTCGGCCTTGTACATGTTTAACATGACATCGGTTTAACATACCAGGCCACTGGACACGTTTACTTACATTGGCACAAGGCACAAAACAGTGTGCATGTTTGTCTGGTCGAGGGTGTGCATGTTAGTGGGTGGGTGTGTTATGGTACTCCACTGGTGTGTAGCCCAGCATTGATCAGAGCCCAGCCCAGGATTAGGTGTCTTTAGACAGGCTTCTGTTGAGTCAATCAAAATGCACTCTCTCCCTTTCCCATTGTCTGTGTCTCTCTAACCTTGTTTAACCTGTTCCCCGTCCAGGCTTTGCTCCAGCTACCCACAGCAGCTTCTGGTTCCAGCATGGATCACTGACAAAGAGCTGGAGAATGTGGCTGCCTTCCGTTCCTGGAAGAGGTTTCCAGCTGTGGTGTACAGGTTTCTTTCTTTTCTTCTACTGTTCCGTGTTTCATGTTGTCCTGGTATGTGTGTATGATGCACGTGGCACTAAACCAAACTGAACTAAAACATGGAGTGCAGTCTCTGTAGACCTCTCAAGTAGTACATTCTGAGCGCTGTCCCAAACCTTTCCTTGAGGACCCTCTGTCCTGCACATGATCACCATGCATCAGCTGGGTGGAAGGATACGCTCACAA
>OMOU01029270.1:1220-14733 GCA_900312585.1 Malacocephalus occidentalis
AGCAACAAAAGCAAATATAACAACTGAAAAACAGGTTGGTTCGTACATAATCCAGCGGTCCTACTATGTTATAGCACATAGTATGCATGTATTTTTAAATTAGCCAGTCTACACAGCGTTGATTTTTTTTTAGAACCTTTAGAACCAGACATTGGCCGAGTTTGTGTTTGGCAATGAAGGATTTGCGAGTCGGTAGGCAGGTACCCACCTGTAATCTGTCAAGCGAGCGAACCCAGCCCAGCAGCCGTCTGGAGGTGAAGAACCTGTCCAAGTCTATGTTTTTGGGGTGGCTGAGGTGTCCGTCGTCCAGGCGGTTCCACAGATTATGGAACTGGGTTTGGGTTATCCCCGCGCTCGGCCCCAGCATAATCTCATTCAGGGACAATGGAAGGTAGGGTTCCAGACCCACGTCCACCCTCATGCCACACAGGCTGAGCAGGATGGCCACCTGGATGAGCCCTTCTGTGAAGTACTTTTTCAGGTACATGGTGGCGTTGACGGCGGCCGCACCAGAGCAGTAAAATCTGCACCTTGTGTGTGTGTGTGTGTGTCCCGACAGGGGTGACTGAAACTGACCTCAGGCCTCTAGAATGTGGGGCATGGGGGGGGGGCAGCACCCCCCTTTGGCAACACTGATCCGACTCCGACTCCGACAGGCTGCTCAGAGTTAGTTGGTGTGTTTTGCACTTGGCAGCTAGACTTACCAAGTGGGTATGTTAATGCATGTGTACTGTTCAAATAGATCTGGCACACTTCCGTCAGATAAAGGGATTTCCCCCTCACAAATCTTGGATGTGGAAACAATGGACTGGACTACACTGGACTGGAGTCTTACACTGCTGATGATGCTGCTTGTCAGAAATGGAGTCTGAAGAGAGAGAGAGAGAGACAGAGAGAGAGATTAATAATATGTGGACACTATATTACAAGTTGTCGATGCAATTGCATAACAATTGTCATACAGCAACATGATAATGACCAGCCGACGACTACACATAATTGCTACCCAATCGCCTATTCACCTCTGCTCTTTCCAAAGCCATTCGCCTTGGACAATGGCGTGACTGTTTCATTATTACGATGAGATAGACTATTATCAAACGGGAGGCATGCCTTGTTTTATCGCTGTTATCCAGTAACTTCGACCTACTTCTCGAAACTTGTTTGGTGATTGATGATTCACTCGCGCCATATGATGTAATCGCGACAAGGAAAGTTATTTCCTCTACCACCCTACCAGTAACGCTGAATGGAGCCAATACATTCACTGTGTTGTGATCGCGATTGGTCACATAAGTATCATTAATGCAAGGCGATTACGTGGAACAGTAGCTGCTTATTAACCCAACCTTTCGCGATTTCAACTAAACTGCGTGTCGATAGCGTGCGATATTATAAATCTATAGACACCTATTTGAAAAATAAGTGTGCAATCAATACGGCCGGGCAGACAATGGTTCGTTTTGTCTTACCAGTTAACACCAGTTCTCGTTGAGACACGAGTAGGCTACAACGGAAGAAGAGTCCTGGCTTCAAGATATCGAAATCCGTTCTGACGGCGTGGACTTGAGGTCGGGACTTTTAAAACGACAGCCGACGCCGGTTTGTTTCACACCCACGTTCCCTCCTCTTTTCTGACGTCACTGGAAAAATAATAAATACAAACACGCCCCGCAACGGACCGCAGCAGCAACAACTGCAGACACCAGACTGTAGAGAGACAACGTAGACCAGCCTACCTTGTAATAAGATGGAAAGAAATCGTGGAAACATGTCTACTCCATATGTCTAAATACGAAATGTTGAAACAACTACGCCACCGATGAGTGACTCCCACCCCCCATGGACACTATATATTTTTTTTTAATTGCATTTAAAAAACATATATATATCTTCATGACGGGGTTAAGAAAAAGTAGTTAGGAAAGGACAATTCCAATGAGGCCCCTGTATATATATTTTTAAAAGTAATCGCTTGGTATAGCAAACATTAAGAACAAATTGTCAAATCCATATCGTATTAACATTTCTCTTTTACATGAACATTTCTCGTTAGCAAAGAAAAACTTTAATCTCAATGAGTTGACAACTATGGGTGAGCTTCAGTTTTAGGCAAAACACAAGAAAAACAGGTCACCTGAAGGGTCAGTGGAGTCCATAAGCTGAACAGTGTTCACAGGTGTTCCAACACCCAAATATAAAATGAAAAACATTCAACAGACGGAAGTTACGGCTACACAAATATGGCACTCTTTAAATGTCCTGAAACACAATATCCTTAAAAAACATTGAACAGGTCCGATCTGTTAAGCTTGACTGTAAACTAAACTGAGAGTTTAGTGCAACTTCAACTGTAAACTTTTTCATTCTATTGTGCAAAGTTGAATTCCAGCCCTAACCAGAATATAGGAACCCGGGACGCAAATTCACTGTTAAATGTCTTCATATACTTAGATGCAAATGCATGATTAATCAAAAGCTGAGGTAAAAAAAAAAAACAGGCTTACTAGATGCAAACAGCATACTATAACAAGCATAAAATACAGTACAGCAATAAGACACGAGTCATATTTGCAAATAAGCAATGGAATACTTACGCAGGCTGAAGAATTGGAAAATAAATCTAGAAAATTGCAATATGGCCAAGTGCAATATCTAAATCGCAGGAGAAGCACTTTTTCGATAACATGTATACATGTATACATTAATAACAGCATTATCATGTACACATTAATAACAGCATTATAAATCAAGATACGCTACAGGGATGCCCTGGCCTACGCATATTCTTTCTCCAGATGTAAGAAAACATGTTTCTTTGGTACAGACTCCTACCAATGTCACATCATTTTCAGTAAAAATAGTAATGGTCATGCAAAAAGTAACTAAACTAATAGTGAATCACAACACAATCATAGTGCACGTCAAATCAATCGCAATATGATTTCTTTTTTTACCATACAACGCAGGCCTAATACTTACAACTGGAAACTGGAAAATGATCATTATGACCAATTCGAATTCATTCAAAATGAGCATAGAAATGGGGAATGTATATGCAATACTATAAAAGGTACTCCTGTCTACAACCACTACCAGAACCACTGCCCCACAGTCCCATTTGGAACTCCAAGACATGAACAAAAACATTAAAATGTACAACCTAAGTGTCAAGAATTTAAATAAAATGGCATGTCTGTCTGCAATCAAATCTGTTTGCATTTAAACTTTTGCTCCCTTCAAAACAAGCAAAGGTCATCATGTGGTTCGATTTAGAGTACTGCTGGTCATTATTTTGACAGTGGGCTGGACTGACATATTCATTAGCCTGCCGATTGGCTGACACCCTCCCAATTTCTCATTACTGTAGAAAATGTCAATACTGATAAACTACAGTTTGACAGTATGAACTTGCTTCATCGGCTGTTACAACTACTCCCATCTCTTTTTGTTCAGTACTTCCCCCTCATCCTTCCATATCCTCATCTTCCGAGGACTTCCTAGGACCCGTGTCCTGTTGTCCTAGGAGCCTGCCTCCTGCTCCTGTCCCAAGGCCTCCAGCAGCAGCCCCATGGGGCTCCTCTTGAGCCCGATGCTCTCCAGCTTGTTCTCCACCTTGTTTTTCAGGTTCCGCAGTCGCAGCGACGCGTGGATCACCACCACTGGAGAACCAGACAGACACAGAGAGAGAGAGAGAGAGAGAGAGAGAATTTGACAGAAAAGCAGACACAGCACGGCAGAGTGAGACAGGGAGAGTGATGCAGCCAATCAGAGAGAACAGAGAGTAAAGAGAGTAAAGGTGATGGGAAATGCAAGGATGACAGAGCGGCCATGAAGTGTGTTGTGATGACGAGGGGAGGATGCAGACAAGGAGAGGCGATGAATGAGGGTATTAAAGGAGGGCTGGGTGATACTGGGTAAAATTAAATAGAAATATATTTGCCAAATGCCTCAATATTGCAACAATATTGTAGGAATGACTACTGGTGCTTTTGGATAAATGAGACAATGATATTGTGGATAAATAAATCATCTATTAATGGGGAATTAGCCTGAGGGGATTAAGAGGTATGGAGTTCCTGATGGACACCGACCATGGACACACAATAGAGGAAATTATGTCATAGATACATTTAGAAAGATAGTGTGTGTGTGTGTGTGTGTGTGTGTGTGTGTGTGTGTGTGTGTGTCATCTTACAGAGTATCGGAAAGACTATCCCAAATAGGAATAACGACACACTCCCCAGCAGGGACAACATGATGTAACTGGCCAGAAGTATGGCAAGCAGGCAAAACGAAGGGTGGTTTCTACGGAAACGGCGAAGGAGAGCGTGGTTCTCAGCAGCCCAGACGAATCCCACAAACAGAACCACCACCACAGCCGTCACCAGGACCAATTGGAAGAGACGGAAAACGCTGGAAAGAAACATTTCACAATCAACAGAAGGGATCAATATCTAGAAACGCTGCCGTGAAGAGAGAGTAGAGCTATGTGAAATGCAATTGTAGTTCATTAATTCAGCCATTACCACTTAATTTATCGTTGAGCCTAGTCACTTCAAACACAATTAAAACCAGACTCACAAATTGGAAAGACTAAACATCTAAAACGTGTCCGTTTAGTAAATACTAAGATATCCAACACTTTTGAAAGTTGAACTTCTCTAGTATTCTCTTATTTGTCGAATGTATTCCTGTCCTTCTACAGTATGTTCGTGAAGAGAGAGAGTGAGAAAGGCGAATGACCACGTCAGAACTCACCCCGGAATTACCAGAACGCCCAATGCTGACACAAAATAATTGGTCTGATAGTACAACAAGTTATTGATTATTCGATTGTTCCATCGTTCCAAGTTACGGAAATCGGGAACAGAAAAGCGAGCCGAGTCCAGCAGAAAATCATCTAGGGTTCGGAGGGGTGGTGGCTGGACGTCTTGCATTTTGCAAAATGACAACAAACTGCAGTCCCCTGCAGTCGGCCTTTATCGTAAGTTCGAGAGCCTTGAGGTTGCACTGTGATTGCGCATTAAGAATTCAGTGAGTTCAACCGAAAGGAAACGTATCAAGAGAATGAAAACAAACATTTTGAAAATATGAATAATCATATCACATTAATCATTATTCGGTTACATTTGTTTTCAGTGTTAGTTTCAAGTTAGTCAGTAGATCAGACCGGGACTTTTACTTTGACAGCTCGGCGAGGGCAGTAGTTTCACCTGCAGACCCCAAGTCCAAGTAGAGTTTTCCCCCTCGTTTCGTCACTATTGCCTCAATATCATATCTCCCACACTGTTGCGATATTGGTAACACATCTGCATATGATAGAAAGTTACACTGCACCTCACTCGATAGCGCGAATGTATGTCTTTTACTTTGAAATTAGAGTGGGGTAGTGAGAGCGTCTCTGTTGACGCTGCGCCTATGCGTGCTATCCGGTTGGCTGCGTAAACGCGCTCGCGCTGCAGCTCCACTAGGATGACAGCTCAGACCTGTCCACGTCAACACTGAACACAGACGCGATGGATTCCATGTCTCTGGTAAGCGGCCGTCCGTCATACTGAGATTTTGCGTTCACTTTAACGAAGGTGACAGCCGACCAACCAAATGACACGAGATTGCTTTAATGCGGATGGCTGTTAGTTTTAATATTCAGTCTGAGTCTGCCATTTGTTGCATCCTGACAATCTTGGTAGCCTAGAGGGGTGAAGACTGCGGATCTTATGGATTTTTCAGATAGTCTAAAATGGGTGTTTCTATAGAGCATGTACAGCCCCAACTGTTGTTATTACATTACAGTTACGCATTCGTTAGTTATGCATTAGTATTGAACATAACCATTGTAACAAAAGTCCTCAGCCAGTTGAGACTGTGGTTTAGGTCAATAAAAAAACAGGCCTAGTACACAGCTGTCTCTATGACAGTGCAGCCGAGTTATGTGCCTCGTTTTTTTTTTAAATTCTAAAACAATTATCTTGCATAATAAAAGTGTTTTTCTCCAGACTTTCGTGAAACACACTTGGCCGCAGAACGTAGCAGAGCGCCGCGCGACGCAGATTGCGCTCAGACGTGCGTGTGGAAATCGGTCGACGTGTAGCGAGAAGGTGCCACGTCCACCGTTCTCCCTCCTGGGCTCTCCGTTCCTGCAGCGCGCACCATTTTAGCCGAGCTCTCTCTCTGTCTCGCTCTCTCTCTCTCGCTCTCTCTCGCTCCCATATGTCTGTCCCTCTCTTTCCATATGTTTGTACTACCATTCTCACCTCTTCGTCTCGACTGTTCCCCCGCTTCATCTTTATCGCATTAGGACTCTTCTCCCCCCATAGTCTTGAATGTCCAGCGCGCTACAGGTGGTATCGGTTATGTTTCTGCACGGTCGGCTGGTGGCGTCACACTAAACAGCACACCTCGAGAAATAAAGACGGTATATTTACATGAGATCGTTTTCATGAGATAGTGTAGGCATATTATCCAAATATGATGCATTTTCATATTCATACATGCAGACACACACACACACACTGCCAATATAGCTCTTGGTCAGCAGTAACACGACTTTTCTTGTTTGTTCTTTTTCCTAGTTTCTATTTTTCATTGATTTTCCTCTCAGAGAGCATAGTGGCCATGCTCTGGAGGGGTGGAATGTGTGTACTGGTTCCATTAGGCCAATGGAACGAGAGGACACTCTCTCTCTGCCCTCAAGACTAGGAGATAAAAACGTGTTGGCAGACAGACACACTGGCAGACAGTGGTGGATGCAATAGAAAAGGGAGATGCATAGAAGATGAGGCTATTTTGAAAGGGAAGGATTGGTATGAACACTTCCAAACCGACACACGTATCCATGTAACCACACACACGCGCACAGACACACACACACACATGCCCATACACACGCACAGACACACACACATGTCCATACACACACACACATCCATATTCATACACACACACACACACACACGTCATCCCTGTGGCCCTCCTGACCAACTTGCTTTTACCCACAGCATGCCCACAACGTTTCCCAGGAGGCTGACGCACACACACACACACACACACACACACACACACACACACACACACACCGCCCAGAGGGGAGGGCAGGTCCATGGGTCAGGTGACCCCATAAACCTTGAAAGTCTTGAAGTTCCAGGGGGGAATACTGCTCAGCGAGTTCTGCCCCAGCAGCATTGGTGGGTTAACATGAGATCACTCACAAGTATTAACTGTAATATATATATATAGGCCTGTGTGGTGTGTGTGAGAGAGAGAGAAAGAGAGAGAGAGAGATTGGTATCTCGTCCTCGTATCATCAGTAGAATCAACATCACCCTCACCACCGTTTTCACCTTCCTCCATTCTTTCGCACCTCTCCACCCGTGATCTTCACCCTCCCTCCCTTCATCCTCTTCTATGACCTCATCCTCACCTGTGCTGTGATACCGAGCAGTGGACGTTTGGATGAGACCCTGGCCCAAGTTCTGTGATACACTCTGACTGTGAATCTATGCTAGTCAGTGCATAACAGAACTTTGGCCCGCTTCTATTGGTTCAGCACCGGGCTGGACAGACAGAATCAACAGATGGCCGCATGGGTTAGACACAGAGGGCCGACCGGCAATCGAACCAACAACCTTCTGCTCTTACCTCCTGAGCTACTGCCACCCAAAAACCTAGCATGCATACTACAACAATACTGACTGTCCCACAGGGCTGTGTTCTAGTCCCAGTCTTTCCCTGGTTAGATAAGACTAGGCCTACAGCATAGTCGGGTATTTTATTTCATCCGGGATGCAAACTGAGAGACAAATGGCCGATGATTAAATTGTATATAGGGCAGTCTGTGCCCTTGAGCACAGAAATGAAGCCCTAACTAGGGCTGCACCAACACCAAATGTCACTCCACAAAGCAATGCTAGAGTATATGTACATGTTCTGAAATATTGCTGATATAATAGGCTACTTTGTTATAACTGGTTTAATGCTTGGACAACACTGGACACCAAGGCGAATATATATGCATATATAATTTCCGGTTTAATGTTCCCCAAAAAGTACCTAGATCAAGTCATGGATGTTATCAAAAATGTGTGTATGACCTTACAGTACGTGTGGAACTAAAATGTGCAGTTTATGTACAAGATGGCAAGAGTACACTTGTACCAGCTTGGTGAATTTAAGAATGGAACTGAGGACTGGAAGCCACACTTTTGTCACTGGGCCACTGTCCCACACAAAAGTCTCTATTCGATCGGTTTGACCGTGTTGAGAGTATCAAGTTAGATGTTGTTGTAAGCTTGTCTCCTGTGGTGTGTTCCAGGAGCCGTCCCTCTACACGGTGAAAGCTCTCTTCATCCTTGACAATGATGGCAACAGGTTGCTGTCAAAGGTACGGTTCACAAGTTTTGGAGGATACCGATACAGATACCAGTGGATGTGGTTTGGCCAGTCTAGTTGTCTCGTGGTGATAGCGTGCTGTGGTCAGATAGCTGCCTTTGTTGGCATGTTCCTAAAGATACCGTTTTTTATAAATGTGGAACAGAAAATCGTATTTCCCCTGTTGTTCTTTGTAATTAGCTAACTAATGTCACATGCTAACCCATTCATGTTGTTATATTATTAGCTTTAGTCAATTTATCCTTTCATTGATCCATCCATCACTTCGGTCATTCATCCTTTCATTCATTCTGTTTTGTGTCTTAGTATTACGATCCTGATTTGTACCCTTCTATGAAGGAGCAGAACAACTTTGAGAAGAACATTTTTAACAAGACACACAAGGCCGACAGTAAGTTGTATGTTTGCCTGTGCGTGCACGAGTGCGTGTGTGTGCGTGCTTGTGTGTGTGCAGGTGTTTGTGTGCACGCGTGCATCTGTGTACATAGACGCGTGCGTGTGCGTGCGCGCGCACATGTGTGTGTGTGTGTACATGCATCCTGTGTGTGTGTGTGTGTGTGTGTGGGTGGTTCACAGGGTGCCCCCCGAGGCTCGTCCCTTTCTCTCCTGGTGTAAAAAGCGCTCCATCATCCTGCAGCGAGAGCTCACTCCCAGGGAGACATGACACCACTGCTCCCAGGTGTCTCCTCTGTCCCGCCAGAGGAGGCCACGCCACACACACACACACACACACACTACTGTACACAAGCATACGCCAACATCACAGCTGGCCGAGGGCAATCTTATGCATGGCTATGAAACAACAACAACAACAACAACACAAGCTAGCAGCTGCTTCAATAAAAAGGAGTAGCAATCGGACGCTTTTACTGCAGATAAAGACAGTGCAGCAGTGATTGAATTAGAGTTCCATGAGTATTTCCGTGTCACTGTGTGACGGATCACATTGTATCAATTCCAAGGGTTTCCGGTCCATCTGAATGTTTGACCCGATCCCCCAGTCGGAATAGCCAACCTTTCCCAATCACGCGTTTTAGGAGTCGCCGCTGAGGAACTGACGCGGGTCAGAAAGCACCGCGGGCCTTTTGTGTGCCCGAGAAACCCCAGCCGCTACCCGAAACCACCGCTTTCTCCCGGGGAGCCGGCTTATCGCTCTTTTAATGCTCTCCTCCTTTTGTCCCTCCCGTCCCTCCTTTCCCTCC
Organism: Malacocephalus occidentalis; assembly: GCA_900312585.1. Lineage (NCBI taxonomy): Eukaryota > Metazoa > Chordata > Actinopteri > Gadiformes > Macrouridae > Malacocephalus > Malacocephalus occidentalis. The sequence continues at coordinate 10,814 of OMOU01029270.1, forward strand.
CATCTCCTCTTTCTCTTGAGCTCTTTTCACCGCTCTCCTTTCAGTTCCTCCCTTCATTCTTCCCGCTCTTACCGCATTCCCAAAGTTTCTCCCCTTTTTTGAAAGAAAATATTGTCTTGGATTTCTGTATCTCATTGCTTCTGCAATATTAATTTTGACTCCTTTATGCGCGACCCGCTCTCTCTCTCTCTCCCTTCTTTTTCTCTCTCTCTCTTCTTTCTATTTAACTTGTGCACCTTTGTTAATTCTACCTTTTATTTTTATTTATTATTATATTCCCAGAAAAATCCCCCAAAATTGGAATTATATAAAAAATAAACATTACTTGTAGTGTGGCTATTTGATTATTTCTATATCACTGCACATCCTGTATGTCTATGTGACCAGTGAAAGTTCTTGAGTCTTCAATCCTTCTCTCTCTCTCTCTCTCCCTCTCTCTCTCTCTCTCTCTCTCTCTCTAGATGAGATAGCGTTCCTGGAGGGGATGACGGTGGTGTATAAGAGCAGCATCGATCTCTTCTTCTACGTGGTGGGCAGCCCGCAGGAGAATGAGGTGAGCAGCTGTCTGACCGCGGAAGACCTCCACTCAGCACAGAGGGGGGGTCTGGCGTCTCGCTGAAGGGGTCGGCAGGACACACTTTGATTAAACGTGTTTGATTTAAATAAAGACCTTGAAGACTTGTAATACATGTTTTGCACCAACAGTAACCGAGTATTACTACTTTACGGGTCACTTTTACTTTTACCGTACTTACTAGGTCATATATTACAAATTGTTCACAGTTGTTTTAGTATTTATGTTTATAAGATTACTGTTCAGCAGAAAACCCTTTACTGTACTTTTTACTGTACCCCTAGGTACTAAAGAATTGTTTGGTTGTTTAGAATTTGTAAAAAGTGGACTGTTATATATATGATGATTATGAATATATACTGTGTATATGAATGTGTATCCCACCACAATGTTGTGTACCACAGTAAAGGAGTCTTGCTGTTTATTTCCTACTCTTCTGTTCCTCTCATCTTCCCCCGCTCCCCCTCTCTCCCTGTTGCCTTTCTCTCTTTCCTGTTTCTTTCCTTCATGTTCCAGCTGATGCTGATGTCCGTGTTGAACTGCCTGTTTGACTCACTCAGTCAGATCCTCAGGTATGTTTACATTGAGGGCGTCCTGCTTGTGTGCGTGTGCGTGTGTGTGTGTGTGTGTGTGTGTGTGTGTGCGCGCATGCATGCACCATGCCAGGAAGCAGTGCTATCAACTGCAACATTAGCTACCGAACATCCACAGTTGCCATGGAAACCAATGCAGTAGTGATGCAGAGAGACGTGGATGAATGCATGCACACGTACACACATGCACGCACGCACGACAAATGGGTTGACGGATGAGTGAGAGGTAGTTGTACCTCTCACTCATCTGTCAACCCATTTGTGTGCGTGTGTGTAGTACAGTGCAACACTCAATTCATTTGTTTTGTTTCTATTTCTCAACTCTAATATCAGACTGTTTATTGCCACATTGATGGCAATGGATGATAATAACACAAATGTCTTTTCCTTGTCTTACGTTCAAATATAACCAGGCCTCTTTCTTGCAAGTGCTTAATGGTGGGGGCTATTTCCAGTATCGAAATCCATAATAGTCATTGATATTATTACACAGCTAGCTATGCTATGATGACTCCTGTCGATATTTAGAATGCAGCTGCTTAGCCCGTCGATATGACATGTGCTCCTGTCTGAGGGGGGCGGGAAGGGGGAGGAAGGATCTGCGTTCCCATTGGCTGCAGCAGATGATTACGAGCACCCATTGGTTCTTGCGGTTTGTTTTTCTTCTGTAGGAAGAATGTGGAGCGCAGATACCTCCTCGACAACATGGAAGGTGTGTTCCTGGTGGTGGACGAAATAATTGATGGCGGGTAAGGAAAATAATACGTTTGATTTAGAATGAAAACATACATACACATGTAAATAATGACAACGCTCAAATGAGGAACTGTGTTTAAATGGAGAACATCGGGTACATGATGCCAAGCAGGCGATAACTGTAACAACGGATGACTTCCTTTATCCTGTGATGAATGTGCATGATGTCACCAGGGTGATCTTGGAGAGCGACCCACAGCAGGTTCTGCAGAAGGTTAACTATAAGGTAATCATCCGTTTCACCCAACTGCCACTCAACCGTCTAACTACATTAGGAACGAGTGAAGTGTGACAAAAATGTCCCTAGACAAAGAATCCGATGAACAACTGCTATTCATAGACTTCCAAACGCTTGTAAGATATCCATCTCGCCCTGTTCACCTCCAGACATATATGGACATTGGACATTCACACTTTTTTTTCTCTTCTATCTGTTCTTGTCCCTCTCTCTTCTGTTCTACGTTTTTTTTTTTCTTCATTGTGTCCCTCTCCTCTTACCTCTTGCCTTTCCCTCCCACAATATTCCATCTGTCCCCCACCCCTATTCTCTTCTCCTATTGGTCCAGCTGGTGTCAGAACAGGCCAATGGCTTTGTCCTGTTTGATTACATCACCGGTAGCCTAGATGGACAGGCAAACAGAAGCCAACTGCTGTAGACGGTTGAAGAGGGTGAGAGAGGCAGGAATAAGCATAGCTTGAAAGGGAGAGAGAGAGACTAACAGAACACTTTCTAGCACACACAAAAATGGAAAAGAAGAACATTTGAACTAATATTTCTAATTACAACAAGCGTTGTAATTAGAGTGAGCGAGGGACAGGAGAGATGGATGAGACAAACAAGGTAACTGCATGGGAAGAGAGCATCTTGTGTGTTGTGGCATTACAAAATAAACTCACCTGCAGCTTGTGATCAGACTAAGCTAAACACGCTAATGTACTTAGTTTACCTTGTTATGCCTTTCTAATGTTGCTAATGTAGCATTGGTTAAAGCAACAACTAACCCATTAGAATTGCAGAGCTGAGAGTCGATGCACCCACCCACCTAATGGTGGCTAATATCATAGTTATATAGCTATGATTATATATTGATGTTGACATAACTAGCATACATCCAGCTTATGGCTAGGATATGTGTATCTCACGTTGCTGCTGTTGCTGCTTATTATGCTTGGTCTTATACTGACTATATAACTACATAAGTAAATGTAAGTTATTACACGACAGGACAGGTCACAGAATGTGCACCAGCTTCACTCACCAGCCAACAAAATGGTGTGTTGGTAAAGTTTGAACACTCACTGAGTGGACAAAAAAAGTTATTTCTGCACCTTGCTCAAGGGAAGTTGTGGAACTCAAAATCTCATGTTTGCCACTGAATTAATGATATATTGATGCCCAATCTGTTTTATTTTTTGTTGAGTATATATTTACCAAAACCGAATGCAAGCATCTAATTAAAAACTGCTTACTAGCATCACTGGAACAGTAACTATGACTGACTGAGGTGTGTAATATCTGACTAAACTCATCTGGAAATGTCCCAATTTAAGGGTATAATTGTTGAGTTTCCATGTGTTTCCATGATTGGCGTGACTCCCTGTCCTCTAGTCGTGTCTAAACTCCTCTGTTGGAACACTTCTCTTGCAGTCGGATGACAGCCCCTTATCAGAACACAGTGTGGCCCAGGTAAGGCTATACAGTCATAGATATAGCCACTGGTAATACATTATCACACACACACACACACACACACACACACACACACAGACACACACACAGACAAACACATACTCAGACAGAGAGACACACACACAAACAGGCAGTCTGCCTCTGCTGCATTTATGAATGTTTTTATAAATTTCTGGATTGTCTTATTGTGTGTCTGCTCCCTGATACTGTTGGAGTGTATTATTATTATTGTTATTATTATTATTATTATTATTATTATTATTATTATTATTATTATTATTATTATAACTACTACCCAATGACAACC
>OMOU01029365.1:7320-18471 GCA_900312585.1 Malacocephalus occidentalis
AGGTGGGTTGGCCCCCCCCCCCCCCCCAGGTACAGTTCTGTTAACATGGAGAGCATGCTGCCTCCTCACCTCCGGGCCGACGGGATGTGCGGCTCCCAGGATGAGTTCTCCTGCCCCGTGCCCCCCCAGTACTGGACCTGGGGGAACCACATGCACGGTAAGAGAACCTCGAGTCACGTCACATGCTCTCCTCCGCATCACATCATCATGGGTCGGAGGACACAGAGCGACCGGGGTGCTCCACTTCCAGGGTTTGATGCATGGTGTCCTCACGACCCCTCGGCACCATTGAGTTGAAGGTCCCCCCATACCTTATGAGCAGTATCCATCACTATTCACAGTCCAACCCCTGTTCACCATCATCACCCTGTCTCTCTCTCTCTCTCTCTCTCTCTCTCTCTCTCTCTCTCTCTCTCTCCTAACAGAATGTAAAATATCTCTTCAAGAAGAAAGTGTCCCCGACTACTCGTGGACTACAAAGCCCATGCTGCCTCAGCGCTCCCGCGCACCACCTGACTACCAGCACAACGTCCACATCCCGGGCACCCCCTCTGGCGCCCCCTCGGGGTACTGCACCCTGAGGCCAACGTCCAGCACCACCCCCCGGGGGGAGCTGGATGTGTACAACTCCTTCTCCACGTTCGGCAAGAAGAAGAGGCTCCTGGCGAGCTACGAGCAGACGCTGGTCGGGGACGGAGGTCTGATGATCGCTAACAGTGATCTGTTTAAGTGACATCAGGCAGCGGATCTGATGATGTAATAGTGATCTGTTTAAGTGATGTCACACAGCGGATCTGATGATGTAATAGTGATCTGCTGACGTGATATCACACAGTGGATCTGATGATGTAATAGTGATCTGCTGACGTGATATCACACAGTGGATCTGATGATGTAATAGTGATCTGCTGACGTGATATCACACAGTGGATCTGATGATGTAATAGTGATCTGCTGACGTGATATCACACAGTGGATCTGATGATGTAATAGTGATCTGCTGACGTGATATCACACAGTGGATCTGATTATGTAATGGTGATCTGTTGATGTTTCGTCAGGCAGTGGATCTGATGATGTAATGGTGATCTGTTAAAGTGATGTCACACAGGAAGAACACAGGGTTTGGTGTTTGCAGTGAGTAGTGGAAGGCTGACAGAAGTTTACCAGCGATATATCAAGTCCCATCTGTATTTATATTGAATTGTTTTGTGGGTCCTTATCAACCAATAACACTGGACAAAAAGTATTTTTGTTGTTTATCATTTGTGTTCTTCCAACTTCAAGTTGGAAATGTTACTTGTGTACCAATTACTTATATCATTTCACTTTACAGCTGTACTTATATTTATTTTGGACGATAGCATTGGAATCATAACAGGATTATAAGTGAAACAGTTGATTTGTCTCATTTGTTGATACTCTACGCTGTTGCTGTAAAGTCAAGACGACGAAGTTAAAGGTCGTTAAAATGTGATGTGACAATGACATTTATAACAGGTGCACCTGTTCTCTAGGATTACAGGTGACGTCAATGATTTGACAGGCCAAAAGGTCACAGATGGAGGAGTTTAATTTCACATTATTGCATTCAAATGATGTATTAGTAATGTATTTATAATATGTACATAATATTTTCGGGGAAGTTGGTATGGCTTTGTACATACTTTGGACATACATAAATGTAAATGAAATGGAATACCAGAAAAAAATATGTTAGTTATTTGGGGAAATGAATTCCGTTCTTGTCATGATATGAATGATTTATTTTTACATTTACATATTCCTCGTGGTACAAACTTCTGGATCACATCATTAAAACAGTCTGAAGGAAGTCAAATGAGGACATGCTCCAAATACACTTCTCTGAAAGGAGGTTTAAATTAGACTTAGTCTCTCCTATTGCCAGTTCTCTAGTCGGGATTGTACGTGTGAATGTAGCAGTATCGTTTCTTCTCCACTAGATGGCAGACTTTCCTCAAAACTACACTGTCTGAGACAGGCGAGGAAGGCCCATCTGTCATCATCAGCAATACTGTAAGAATGCGACGGCAAAAATTGTTCAAAGATTACTCCTCGAAATATTCCACTATGGATAGTTCCCCATGGTGCCCGCTTTAATGCTTTGCTTAGATTTCTTGGAATCATTTTACAGGATATCCTCTTCCCCTGTAAAAGTTAGTGAATGAAGGGGAAATTCCAGCATTACTTACACACATAGAAATGGTTTCAGAGACACTGAATAGACTGCGGTTGGGCATATCTATATATAAGTTACACAGAGATGCCGATTCAGCAAATATCATCTTACAGTTTCAGGGAACGGATATGTACAGAATCCTTCGCAGAATCCTTCACATTGGATTACCAGCATGTAACTCTGGGAATTCATATAGTAGTACAAATGTTTGAAATATGTTCATCCTGTTTGTGCCTCACAGTTGAACATATAGTTATGTTAAGTGCAAATGAATGGCTATATGTATTAAACACAAAACATAAATCTACACATAGTTATAGATATTTATCCAGCCACATTTACTCATGTCTATAGGCCTATAGTACCAGTATTTTATCATAGGCCATGAATACACACACACACACACTATTATTTCCTACCTACTCATATACTCTAACTAGCAGATCAGCACCATGGCTAGCTCCACCACGTACACACGGTCTCACTCCAGGTCACAGATCAGCACCATGGCTAGCTCCACCACGTACACACGGTCTCACTCCAGGTCGCAGATCAGCACCAAGGCTAGCTCCACCACGTACACACGGTCTCACTCCAAGTCGCAGATCAGCACCATGGCTAGCTCCACCACGTACACACGGTCTCACTCCAGGTCGCAGATCAGCACCAAGGCTAGCTCCACCACATACACACGATCTCACTCCAGATCGCAGATCAGCACCAAGGCTAGCTCCACTACATACACACGGCCTCACTATAGGCAGTAGATCAGCACCATGGCTAGCTCCACTACCTACTCATACAATGGCCGTTTCTCAATATCAAGTATGCCAACTTGGACTTACTTGGGGAGAAGGTTCTTGCAAGTAGTCCTTGGGAGAATTAACTCTCAAGGTCACGAGCACACTGGATGCAGTTTGAGACAATGCGTTCTTCCAGGGGCGTTTCTCAACACCAAGAATTAAAAAGACGGACTTGTGTACATTGGGGGAACGCTCACTTTCAGACGGTGTGTTTTTTTCTGGGCTATTGCACACACAGAGGCCACCTGCTGTGCCCCAGAATGACAGCTGGCGTCATCACCCACAAAAACTGCAGCTGATTACCCCATAACTGTACACAAATAATGCAATGTCTAGTTAGAGTAAAATAACAACGACAGTCCCCTTTCATACGGTTTCTGCTGTGTGTCGAGATCCATGTACTGTGTACATCACAGTATAATAACAGAGTTCTCCCCAGTGTAAGTGAGGCTGTAGGCCTATCCCCTTGTTAATATCCAGCACATTTACAACCACTCTTACCAGTCTTACACATCAGTAAGACTGGTAAGAGTCACATCAGTCATTATTCACAAACCCTGAATCAATAGGATGCATTAGTTATGTGAGTCCCCCCGTACATCAGAGGCATATGAATCACATTTGTTTTATCTGCTAAAGTGTCTGGACAAAGTACATATTTGTCTATATACACATCTGTACATCATTTCTTATGAAATATAAATAACCATTTGAAACACTACAAAACGTTACCTGTATTTGTATCATCAGGCCAAGTTGAAGTACGCTTCAACAAGCACCATGCCAAGGCCAGGAGCATCATGGAACACCAGCGAGCCAACTTCCTAGGGGCATGGGAAATCTATCTAATCAATCTGTTTGCCCCTAAAGTAGTAGCAGCATGCTGCATCCTCCACAACCTCCTTCGGTCGACGGACGATATTCCAGAGGATGACGAGGAGGACGAGGAACATCACAAGGAGGGTGAAGATCAGGGGAACGTTCCTGATGAGCGCTTCGGCAAGAAACCCTCATCAAGAAGCCCTGACGAGCTCCTGAATCATTTCTGTGCTGGACTTGCTGCACAGGTCTCTGCCCCTGGAGACCTGGCAGCATGTCTCAGGGAGCATGGCTACAACACAGGGGGTAACCCTCAGGGATAAATATGAATGTAGTGAAATGAAAAAGTTACATTCAAATCATTATAATTATTATCATCATCATTAGTTACATTGTTATTAATAATGTTTATCTGATTAATTACAACATATTATGTATATGGTTATTAACCGTTTTGTTTTTTTAAATAGATACCTCATAAAATGACAATGACAAGGGGAAAAGCGCCTCTATTAACCCCCATGTCAGTTAGTTAGAAAGAAATATGGCAAATGTGATGACTGTCTCCAAGTAAAGTCAAAAGAGTCTTCCATTCTGAAACCAATTGAAACACATTAAAACATGCTTGGTCCTATCTTGTGATTTTGGTTCATTCGAAGAAGTCCAATTAAGATCAAGTTGGTTTTTCATTTGTGTGTGTGTGTGTGTGTGTGCACGCGTGAGAACACTCACAGCTGTTTTGTAATTAACAGTCTAAATGATAGTTAATATTGTATCCTGCCACTCTTGCAGTTTAACAGTGGGAGACACCAACTGGGATAGCTAACTGATTCAATAAAAGACTGATTCAATCAAGAATATGAGATGTGTTCAGCTTCCACCCCGGGAACAACCACACAAAACCATTAGGCATAACAGTATAATTTATCACATGTTAACCCTTTTTGGACATATCTGGTTTGCCGTTTGTAAAAGGGCCCCTATTTTAGATGTATATGATGTGAAAAAATGTGCCACGAAAGTCCCCTCTTGTGACATCATAAGTGGCAGTGTCCACTCCATTGGACACCTCTTGCCGAGTAAGGTGGTACAGTCCCCTCCCCCCCTGTGACATCACGAGTGGAAGTGTCCACACAGATGTACGAAGGACAGATCAACTCCCGGTCCAACATAAATCATCTGGGTGGACATTCCCACCTGTGATGTCACAAATGGCTAGATTTCAGAAGGGCTTGTAATAATGATACGCCTGCTGGTAAAATAGTTTAGTTGAATGATGTGCTAACCTTTAGCACGTTGCTAAAGGTCATCACCTTACTTTCGTGACTCTTAGTTCTGATTGATTGGTTGATTGATGGATTACATCATTTCGCAGGCCACATTGGACACATTATATTCATTCGTGTAGGCAAAATTGACACTTCTAATCATGGTATACAATTGAAGTGTAGGCTGTCAGTTGCATTGTATGTATGTAACATGTTGGTGGGTGTATGTGGGAGGGGGGGTTGCATGTTATCGTTATAAATGTATTTCATATAATAAAATCCATGACGTCAGCATGTCCTCATTTTCTGTGTGGGAGTTACTATAATGCGTAATATAAAAATAAAATGGGTTAGGGTTTTAGCGATGTCAGCCCACGGTTTTCTATAAGCTGTAACAGGCGTGAGACTTCCTCTGCCTCCTCTTCCTCACACGAAACGAGGACGCCAGAGGAAGCTCACCTCCTCCCCGTCTCCCTCCGTCACACCACAGCGATCCGAGCGCGGGGCCTACTGCAGCTGTATCGCAGCTGGACGATGGCATCTGCCGTCTTTTACGGGAAAAGCGTCTGATTGTGGAGAAGAAAAAAGGCGGAGAAGAATAAACGCGTGTCCCGTAGCTCGTCGTTCAGCAAAGGTTTTCTTTCTTTCTACTATCGAATACTACTATCATTATGGCGCTTTTCGCGGCTGCTGCGCGTCACCGGACACAATGGATGGCGGCTTTCTGTGTATTCGCGGCGATGTGGGCACCCGCCGCCGCGGTCACCCGCTACTCCATACCAGAGGAAATGGAAGCGGGCTCCTTCGTCGCCAACTTGGCCACGGACCTGGGACTGGACGTCCCCAGTTTGACACAGCGGAAAGCCAAGCTCGACGATATTCACAGTATGAACTACCTCGACATCAACAAAGAAACGGGCGACTTGGTGATCCGCGAGAAGATAGACCGCGAGAGTATATGCATGAGTAAAACCGCCTCGTGTTTCCTGAAAATGGACGTGATACTGGAAAATCCCATTCGCATTTTTAACATCGAGTTGGAGATCATGGACATCAATGATAACGCGCCGGTGTTCCGGAGGAAGACGATGCATCTGGACATCTCCGAGGCAGCCACTCCCGGCGAGAGGTTTTCATTGACAAATGCCGTGGATGCAGACGTGGGGACGAACTCTATCAAGACCTATTTTCTCAGCGAGAGCGAGTCGTTCAGCATTGACATACAGACTGGTAGCGACGGGTCTAAATACGTTGACCTAGTTCTCAACAGCAATTTGGACCGAGAACAACACGGTCTTCAGACTCTGATTCTGACGGCCGTGGACGGCGGCGTTCCCGCCCGCTCCGGGACGGCCAGCATCCTCATTAACGTTCTCGATATTAACGACAACGCCCCCATTTTTAATAAGTCAATTTACGCAATCAACGTCACGGAAAACGCTTCGATAGGAACGGTTGTGTTGACTTTGAATGCAACAGACCTGGACGAAGGTAAGAACGCAGAGTTGTTGTATTCCTACACACTGTACACGTCCGAGAAGACCCAGGAGATATTCTCCCTCGACCAGAACACGGGCGACATTAAAGTAAAGGGACCAATCGACTATGAAGAAATCCAAAGTTTTGAAATGTACGTTCAGGCCCACGATAAGGGCTCCACCCCCCTATCAGGCCAGTGTAAAGTCATGGTGAATGTTGTCGATCTCAACGACAACTACCCCGTCGTCACAATCAAGTCCCTTAAAACCAGAGTCCGGGAGGATGTCCCCGTGGGAACACTGATCGCCGTGGTGAGCGTCAGCGACAAGGACTCAGGTGACAACGGCGTGGTGGAGATCTCCCTGAACCGACAGGCGACGCTGCCCTTCGTCCTGAACAAGTCTTCGGAGGACTACTTTGAGCTGCTGGTGTCCAAGCCGCTGGACCGAGAGGTGACCAACAGGTACGACATCACGCTGAGGGTCCGGGACCGGGGCTCGCCGTCCCTGGGCGAGAATGAGACCATCATCCTGGAGGTGCTGGACATCAACGACAACGCACCGGCCTTCCCGCAGTCCTTCTACACCATCCACGTGACGGAGAACAACGCTCCGGGCGCACTCCTCACCTCGCTCAGCGCCTACGACCCGGACCTCCACGAGAACCAGTACCTGGTGTACTTCATCATGGAGAAGGAGATCGCCAACACCTCCATGTCCATGCTGTTCTCCATCAACCCCGAGAACGGCAACCTCTACGCCCTCAAGGCCTTTGACTACGAGATCGAGCGGGACTTCCTGTTCCACGCCGAGGCACGGGACTCGGGCAGCCCGCCGCTGAGCGCCAACGTCACGGTGCGCATCGTCGTCCAGGACCAGAACGACAACGCGCCCGTCATCGTGGCGCCGTGGCGGCCGCAGGGCTCCGTGGTGGAGGAGGTGATCCCGCGCTCGGCGGACAAGGGCCACCTGATCGCCAAGGTGATCGCCATCGACGCCGACTCGGAGCAGAACGCCCGGGTCACCTACCAGGTGCTGCAGATGAGCGACACCTCGCTGTTCAGCCTGGACCAGTACAACGGCGAGATCCGCACCGCGCGCATGTTCAGCTACCGAGACCCCCGGCAGCAGCGTCTGGTGATCGTCGCCAAGGACAACGGCGCGCCATCGCTGTCGGCCACGGTGACGGTGAAGATCACCACGGTGGAGAACGTGCTGCCGTTCTCCGAGGCCACGGAGGTGCCCATTGAGTACGACGTGTTCACCGACCTCAACCTGTACCTGGTGATCGGCCTGGGCGCCGTGTCCTTCCTGCTGCTCATCACCATCCTGGTTATCATCGTGCTCAAGTGTCAGAAGCCCAAGCCCAAGCCCCTGAAGATGCCTCCGCCCAACCGCAACAGCGTGATCAGCCGCAACAGCATCATCAGCCAGAGGAGCTCCACCATCGCCGACTCCACGCTCATCTCCAGCGACGCCTACTGGTACAGCCTGTTCCTGGCCGAGACACGCAAGGGCAACGTGGTGGTGAGGCAGCCCATCGTGCCCAAGGGCGCCGGGTACTTCATGTCCAGCATACCCCGGAGTATCGGCCCATCAGAGATCAGTGACTCCCGGGCCTCGACCCTGGAGGTACGTACCCTAGACCTGGGAGTATACTATCGCATCCTCATTTACACTGCAGTGATTTTGGTTTTTCTGTCTCAATAACATCTGGTGGTAAAGGGCCCCTATTTGACCACAAGATGCAATATTGATTAGTCACGTGAAGGCCATGAAATCTACATTTAGTGTGGGAGCGTTCCACAGCCAGATGTGTGATGTCGCTACAGGGGCGATTCTGAAATGGCTCCTAAAGGCTAATCAACGTCACACCTGGTGGTAAAACAGGAGCCCTTTAAGATGCGTAGTATCTGATAACATGAAGTTATTCATCGTAACTGCCACTGAGAACACCTGTTAATATTGAAGTAAGATGAGATGCACTCATCCCTAGGTGGGGAACTGGAAGCCACCGGCATGCCTAACATGACACTGTAACCATTCAATTATAAGTTCCACTAATAATTGTTGAGGGAATTTGAAACGTGTTAGCCTGTTAGCTTGGCTGGAGCATGTTGTGACATGCAAGAGAAAGACTCTCGAGGTTTTGTTAAACCACTCCGTACAATTTTGTGGCTACGGCTGCATTTCCAATGAATGAACCGTTAAAAAAAGCTATTTTTAGGCTACAGGATAGATTTCAGGATACATTTCCGCCATGGGATTTGTGAGAAAGTTTAAAAATGGCATCTGGAAAAATACTTTCCAAGGCTGGCTCTGTGTGATAAACACACACACACACACACATCACGGAATCTCTGAATCTCTGAATCTCTTGTCTCTTCTTCTCTTCTTCTTCTACCCTTTAGTACTCAAAATGAAAGGACCACGTTCTACAGCACCCTGGAGGTATGCTGCCTGCTGCACATTACATCACTGTCATGTTAACTCGTATGTTTTACATTTCACCAAACAGTTGAGTGTAGTATGGTGTCAAATAGTCATCCATTTGTATATTATTGTACAGCATAGCATTTAACATTATATTAAATCATAATATACAGTCGTATAGTATAGAATAGTATAGTATACTAAATATAGTATCCTGCTACAAGAAAGTAGCTGGATAAACAGCTTAATCTGCTTTGGAGCAGAGAGGGCAGGAAAGTCTAGTGGAGTGTTCACCTCCCAGCTGAAAGCTTCCGGGTTCGAACCCTGATGTCCACAGTCGACCAGTAGCCCTACCCATCGTGGAGCAAGATGCCCTGACCCTTACCCGCTTCTTCATGATATCGTGCCCCTGGAATTCACTGTGAGTCGCTTCGGGTAAAAGCGAGAAATGACGTGCGCGAGTAACCGGTAACCTTAGAGCGCGGTGGACATTAGCACAAGCTCGTATGGAAGCTAACAGCGCAGACGTCGGAGTGCAATCGATGTCGATGCTGAGATGCTCCACATGTTATCCTGTGATGTCTGCCAGTGCATTTCTCCAGAGCTTTTAACATGGATTATTCAGCATCTCTGTCTTAAGGACTGGTTAAAACAATGGCTTAGATGATCAATGAGAGCAGTTAGCTATTCTATGTATTCTATAGATAGATTCTGCACAGGCGGCTTCGATTCAACATTTTTGAATGAACTGTACAGTATTCATGAAACGAATACACTACTATTACAGCTGTATGATAGATTAACCGACACTTTGACGAGTGATGTCATTCGTGGATCGCTTTGAAGTGGCTGGTAGTGATGACTCAGCAGCCTGACACCAGGTGGTAAAATACCAGCGCTTTAAGTGTCATTTTTGCTTTTTTGCTGCATCATCAGCACATATTTCACTGCAGGCTCCCCAGTAGTAGGTGTTCTGGCGCTCACAAACCCCTCATTAACTCCTGTGCTTCTGTTCTGTTACTTTGGCACTAGGGGGAGGTCGTCAAGATGAAAACATCCACTCTCGGGACTCTCTCCGATGAACACCACACCGTTTGTTACAAGAAAATACAGAAAAATACATGACCAAAAAAAAAAAAAGAAAAGAAAGAAAGAACAACAGAAAAAGAAAAGCTTTTCATCAAAGCTTCTGAAACTCTGCAAAAACTCCAAAGCGTCGCCTACTGAACCCCGCGGCAGAAAGCATCACCTCCCCTCAGCTGCGTCTGCCCTCCGTCCAGCATGGATCTGCATGCCTCCATCAAGTATTTCTTTGCAGTATAAAAACAAAATAAGAGTCAGAAAACAAACACTAAAACACAAACAAGTATTTTATAGAGACATCCCCGGCAAGTCCAGAGTGTATTTTATCAAGTATTTTAAACTCTTAGATTTAAGTCACTTACGGTTGGGAACAATTGCATCGCTTAACGGATAAAAGTCAAGGTCACAATGATGAAAAAAAAAAACGGTAAGGGTATTTGTAACGTATTTGAATCACTTATCGGTACAGCCTCGTATTAGTAGCCATTACCAGTTTAAATACACGTTAATCAACCTAATTCACCCACAATATGATCCTAATGTGGTGTTGGAGCAGGACATTAAAGGGCCCCTGTTCTACCACGGATAGATCAGCCCAGCAGTTGGTACAGTCCACTGGGCAGGCTGGTCAGCTGATATGTCCATCATACATCTGGGTGGACACTCCCATTTGTGATGTCACTAGTGTGTAGACTTGGCTTGTAATGGCTCAACAAGCTCACGCCTGGTGGTAGAATAGAGCTCCTTTAATCAAGTAGAAATGGAAAAAACATATATATCGCGAGTTATATTCTAAACTGCAGTATTACTCATTTAACAATACAAATCCAGAAGGTTCCTATGATGAATTTAACAAGAAAAAATGAGTCAGATGAAATCAACTACATACAGTTGTGAAGTAAAACCCAATAATTTTCTAAAATTAAATATACAAAAAAAAAGAAAGAAGTATTGCCTATTTTGTAATTATAAATCGTATGAAAAGAACAAGACTGTTTTAATGATGAAAAAAAGATGTTTGTTTTAAGTTTTACTGGAAAATACTTATATTTCCAGCGGCTGTGTGT
>OMOU01029763.1:2936-13237 GCA_900312585.1 Malacocephalus occidentalis
CGGTTAACTCACTGGTTTAAAAGCAGCTTGGTTAGCTCCATGTAGTACGAGTTGGGAGGGGGTGTGAAGGACTCATCTTTACGCTCCATCTCTCTCACCTCCTCCAGTTTGTCTGCAGATAGCGCATAAAGAACGGCATCGTAACCATATTCTTGGCAAATTATGAAATACTTTTTGGTTTACTATTCTGCTGATGCATCCAATATATACAAGTAACTAAATTGTAGGCGACATGTACACACAAACAAGATATATACAATAGATTGCATTGAAAATATCCTTGAAGAAATATTCATGTTTGCATTCATATTTTTCAAATATGGTGCTCCAAGTCTAACAGCACTATGACAAAGTAAAACATGACAAAGTAACCACGCTTCGTCCATCGGGTCGGTTTTGAAAGGAAGGGGTATAATTGACAGGTCGGCATCTCAATTATTGGCCAGCTCCCATTGTCGTTTTAGTGACGCACCAAGTCATCAGTGCATCTTACCAACATCCATCCACTCAGGGGGCAAAATGCGACATTTCTGTCTCTGCTTCAAATTCAAAGCCAGCCAGACGGGAACTTGGACAGGTAGGCCAGGATTAAAGGGACCCAAATCCCCCTATACAATCAGAAAACACAACACACAACATATGTAAATACGGAAAATGTTATCTCACCAAGCGATTAGACAGTGCACAATTATTCCATTTCGACAGAGTTTTAGTGTACATATGTTACATATCTCCTTGTTATGATTCGGCCAATGGCTTTGTTAGCATCAGTATCAGACATTAACAATACACTGTAGAAATGTACTTACCCCAATTAAATATATTTTATCAAGACTGAAGTTTGGAATTATCTTCACAATCTCCTTTTCTGCGAGAAATTCCACTTCGGACGGGTCCATGGCGACATGTAACCGTGTACAATGTTGTGTACCGCGCGAACCGTGCTGCGAATGTTCCCGCGCAAGTGACGTGTGACGCACAAGGAAGCGGCGCCAATGACGTCATGAACGGTCGGAAACGTATCAGAAGGTAAACACACCACACAACACCTGCTTTCCACGATTAACATTTAGGCCTTTGTATTTTTATTTTATACCTTATACTCGATATAGTGGTTACTGGAGATAGGCCCACATTTAACAACAATGTAATTGTCTTCTCCATTGTTTTATTTGCTGGATGCAGTTACGACAATTGAACACATAGCGGCAGTATTTTGCGAGGTAAAACCATAGATCAAACTGGACGGGTTCGCGTCAATGTGTGTTCATTGTGGTCGTAGTGGGTAATTTCTGAGTGAGCAGGCTTCGTTTTCTCTAAAAGTAGCACCCTGTTGCCACGAGTTATTGCATTGTGCATATACCAGTGTTTGTCAATGATTGGACAATACAAAATGCTATTTGACATAAGACAGGCCTACTTTACCAGCACTAATTATAACCAAAATGCAATTGCAATATCAAGGCTCAAATGTGTTACATACAATGACTCAATTCGATATTATTTTTTCATATTTCCTCAGTTTTCGTTATTTATTTATTTTTAAGATTGCATCAACACAGTAATGTGTATTGTTTTGGCTATTTTAGGACAACATTTTCATTCTCAATTTGGGATTAGATATCCTAATTACAGAGAACTTGCATCATTGAAAATGTCTGATGAATCATTTATCTCCAAGTACCCCAGCTGTGCAGGTTTACCCTGGCCTGAGGCTCATTGGTCTAATGGATGGATGTATTAACGCAAGTCGACAAGTTTACAAGTTTAATGAAATAGAGCAAAGAGAATACAGACATATCTGATGAGAGAAAGTGAGCAGTGAGGCACACATAGCTCACCAGTCCTTCTCTGACAGCAATAGAAAAAAAGAAGACATTTCATACTGCAGACCTATCAGTTATTCATGGTTTTGTTATCACAACCATGGTATAAGTCCATCAACATTAACATACCCAAAACAGTCATTCTGACAAAGCTTATGGTAGAACACAGACAATTAGTTCATCTGGCTCTGTCTATATTAACTATGAATTAACAATATGAATACATCTTGGTACAGTAAATCACCATTCTAATCATTGTTTTATAAGATTCAGTATCTGTTTTAATTTTCAATCGTTTTCACTTAACCCTGAAAATACAGGACAAAATATATTACCAATTCATGACACAAACCAATTATGAAACAAACTAATCAGAAACATTGCAGAAGAAATACATGTTAAGTTGCAATTACCAAAGATCCTCTCAGCGTCCTCTGGGAAGTATAGCAGCACACCAACAGTGCATACAGTACCAATGTGCTTGCCCTTGAAACATTTTGGCGTTCAATGCTCCACAAGTCTCTCATCAATGTGAGAGACTTATTTTTTTTTTTTTACGTTAAGCATTTAGTACTTTTTGTTCCCGGTGCTACGCTCTGAGTAGCGTCATGCATGCTGTACTGGCAGTATCTCTGTCCATGTCCAATATGCTCCAGGCTGAGCTCTAGCACAGGTCCAGCACAGACTTGTTGATCACTGGGTTGGTCCAGTCATTCCTCAGGTCATCCAGGTGGTTGTCAAAGTCAATCAGGTGTTCGTAAGACCTGCCTTCGAGCAAGGCAGACGTGATCTTCTGTGCCTCAAACCAATCCTCGAAGCAGTCCCTGAAACACACAGCAGATGTGCTTTTTATGTTCAATCATTCATAATAATAATATATCTTTGCCTTGGTTAAAATCCATTAGACACAATATACTGTATATTGCACATCTAATGTATTGAAAATGACTCCTATTCACTCGAGTATGATGCACTCTTTCGGATGCCTTATAGAATGAGATGAGGTCTGCTTAAGGCCTCAATATTCCCCTTAAGCAACTGTACATTTACAATGTTGCACCTGATGACAAAAAGCATGTAGGGATAGCAATGGTGTGAGAGCACCGTTCTGGCTATAAACTTACTGATTTACATCTCTGCTTTTCCATTTGTTCTCGTGGTGGTCGTATATGAGAACAATGGGTTCGAAACAGCTCATTGTCAGTCTACTGTTATCCACCTGAAGGAGAAAAAAAGATTGAAAATGAGCTGGACTCAATGTACTCATACGGGACATACTTTGTGCTTTATCCAAGCGTCTGGTGGTCATTACCATCACAATGGCTGCTTCACCAAAGTTCTCAGCTATACTGGCTGCAACTTTTTCAGCAACCTGATTAGGTCTATAAAACAAACAAACACTTTGAATAGCCCAGTAGAGAATGAATGGCATCACTTCAATATGTCTGTATAAACGTTTTACCTGAAGTCCTTAGTGCGCTCATTGGCTTGATAATACCCAGCAATGAAATATCGATTTTCTTTGCACCAAGTATCGATCTGTGAATATATAACAGATGGTGAGGTGTACGAGACGACAGACCTATAACTGTTATCCTAATTCCAAAGCAAAGCCTGGTTTAGATGTTCTGTTTTCAGTGGGTTTCTGCGAAGCCGACCACTAACTTTTTGTATGTCTTGGCATTATTAATAGTACTTGAATGTGTATAGTAGTGTATGTTCTTAGGTGTTGGTAGAGCACTCAGAATTGCACGTCTGCTCTTATCGCAGTTATTATGCAGGCAACCTAGTAATTATGAAACTCTTTCAATTAGCCTCGCAACTATCAATGCTTGAAACCTGCTCTATCCTTATATGTATGTACCACCGCGATATATTGCAGTCTATTTCAACAAATGTACTCTTTATAATTCGCTTTGGATAAAAGCATCTGCCAAACGCCCTAAACGTAAATGTCTCATCGGTATCATCATCCTCCATGCGCTTACCAATGTGAGAGCCACCTCGAGCATCGGCGCCAGGGCGAGAGTCCCGTGAAACAGAGGCACGCAGTCCACGCACAGGACCGGGGCAGAGTGCTCCTTCTTGTTGTCCTTTACCTTCTCTGCGACGAGCAACCCATTCACGGCGGAGTGTGGGTATTTGGCAGCGTGTAAAAGCATTTTACAGTACGCCTGCGTGGTCAGTATGATAGGCATATTTAATACTTTAAATCACCCCAAGACTCGTGGCAGAATATATTGGCTGAGATATTGGCTGAAATATAGCGTGCAAGTCGTTTTGTCTGCTAGCCTTAGCTGGATCTCATTCCGGAGGAGTAAAAGTGCAGTCTCCAGTCTCTTCCTGGAAATGGGTTGGTAGCGTTGAGCCGTCAAAATGTGCGAATAGATCCCGCAGTAAAATAGACAGATGTTTACTTCGCATCTAAGACAAGTATCTGAAAATCCAACCCAGTCCGTATCTAATCTTTCGATTGGTAGCACCACCGCACAGGTGGATGCAACTATGGTGCGTTCGAGTTGTACTCGGAAGTCGGAATCTCCGTCTTCCTCGTTTGTAATTTCACAGGGAACGCACACTGAAGTCGGAATTCCAACTCATCGGAAGAATCCACCGACCCCGAGTAAACTGGAACACGCCATAATCAGACATCGGAGCTGGGAACAAAGTCACACCTGAGTTCACTTACATTGGGGTTGGTGAGGTTCTTCTGACCTCTTTCAACTGGAACGCACCACTAGTGCAGTCAGTGCGACCGTAAAGCAGCGACGTGGTCGCGTCACCACCAGTACGATCTACGGCTTTCCGCTTCCCGTCTCACGTCCTTTAGGGTAAACGCGAAAGCAAACAAGAACGGCACAGTACGTTGTTTTCTCCCTTTACTTTGCACTTAAACCATATCGCAAACCGCATGCACGGGTTGTATTAGCAATAGTATACATGCGTGTGATATGAATTAACTTGGCAAATAAAGCGGCCGATGCAGTGTGTGTAAGACATTGACCTGGGAGGAGGAAGTATCGAGGCGCGATAGAATTAAAGCCGTTTCTTGCTAACAAGCGGCTATCGTTTTGATCAAGGACTGGGTCTATGTCGGCGATTTATATCGGGTCGTGTTTAACGTTTACATATGCCTCGATGTCTGAGTTAAATTGTGTTTTGTTCGATTATAATACACGCATATTTCTACTGTTGCTTTGACCCGGGCGCCATGACCTTGTGCTATATGATAGCCTAGCTTCGCTCTATATATTAACGGTGGAGTCGAAATTCGCGTATGTCAAACAATTGTGCAATGCACATTTCGCTAATATTACTGCACTACTGCAATATTACTAACATTGACTCATTGAATTTAGTACAATCTTCCTTATATTGGTGTATACGCCAGCGTAGGGACAATTGAGTCATTGCGGCACTTGATATCTCACGCGTGCCTTATTGCAAATATGCTATCAGTTTTAACCGTGTATTATTGGTTAATTGGATCACAACTTGTAAGTGTCTACATATGTCTATGCTTTGAAAGAAAGATATGCATATTGTATTCCAACGCATAGTTGAATGCATACGAGACTGTCTTGTTACCAAGTTGTGTCCTGTACGGGCCTGACGAGTGAACTCTACTTTATATGGTCTCTTTAACAGAATGTTGGCAGCCAGAGCACTTCGTCTTGTTGGCCGCCGTGCCATTTGCACATCGGTGTGTGTACGTGGGGGACATGGTAGGTCACCATTTTACATGGGTTGTCACCATGTTACATGTTTTTTCCCTAACTTGTTTTTGCTCCTTCTTTTTAGTAACAGCGGGAGAGTTGAGGCACCCCACTTGATAACTAGTAAACCATTTGGACTATAGTGTTCCCTATCCAAATGCTGGTTATTGTGCTGCATTGCTACTACATGTCTGCAAACACTGTTGTAATGCTGAAGGGTATCAGGGGGTAACCTTTCCCATAATCTTCTGATATTGACTGCTGTTACTTCCCATAATAACGAAATCTGTTTCAGATTCTTATTTTGATCATATTAATAAAACTATTCATCACTATACACTTTTGATAAGATGATTAATGTGCGTAAAGTCTGCTCCATAATTAATTGGTTGTAAGTTGGAACTTGATAAATAATTATGATTGAATACATGTCTGCAAGAAATCGTTTTGTTGGCACTTTATTTTCAGTCTTGACAATGTAATCACATGCCACATATTACGCTGATCATTTCGATAGCAATATTTTTATAACCATTTTTTATTTTTGCTTGGAGAGTAATGCCAGTTTGCATCCCTAGCCGGAAACTGAATAATTCTCCCTCCCCACACACAGGAGTCGCGAAGGTTGAGGATTATACTATGCCATCCTACATTGACAGCCGGGACGTCCCCCTCCCGGATATACGCTTTGTGCAGAACCTGACCTCTGTGCAGCAATCCCTGAAGCAAAAAGAGAAGGGTTCCTGGGCAACACTTTCCAACGAGGAGAAGGTTGCATGTAAGAATCTGCCCATATGCACTGCATACCTTAGATAGATTCCCAAGCTATCCACAGCATTGCACAGGAACGTTGGATTGCAAGTGGCCAATCACGGTCTTTGTTTGTAACACTGACAGTGTACCGCATCAGCTTCAATCAGAGCTATGCAGAGATGAACCAGGGAAGTGATGAGTGGAAGACTGTCATTGCTGGATTCTTCCTCTTCATGGGCTTGACTGGCCTTCTTCTTGTGTGGCAGAGAATGTATGGTGTGTATCCTCTTTTATAACGGGATATGAATTCATTGAAATTATGTGTTCTACCTATTTTTGTGTATAACCAAATAGGCCTCGTCCTTACTTTCAATGGATCTCAAATACCGGGATTATAGGATAGTGTCATTTTCTGCATTTCCTATTGACATGATACTATGCTAGCATCGTCTGTTGTCCAAATTAGCCCCACAACCTGAGTCTGACTGCTTATGTTCTCCACAGTGTTCGGCCCTGTGCCTCACACCTTTGAGCTAGAGTACAAGCAGAAGGAGCTGCAGAGGATGCTTGATATGAGGATGAACCCAGTGCAGGGTCTCTCTTCCAAGTGGGACTATGAGAACAAGGAGTGGAAGAAGTAAGCTGCGCAGGGGGACGTCCTTCACCACCACCACCACTGCGATAATAAGAAGACAATATAAGCATATGTCCAAACATCTATCTCTGCATTTATCGATTGTTCAAATTACCTCACACAATGCATTTTGGAAGGCTCTTCCTCTTACTCCTCTGTGTTTAATAGAAGAGAATAAAAGTTCCTATGTTTCCCCAAGAGATTGTCAAGTAAATTGTGACTACTACTTGTTTGTCGTACTTGCAGATTGAGTGCATATAGAAGAACACAACACATTCTATACAGATGTCTATTTGGTTAGAAATGTGTTTTTACAAATGAACATAAATACATAATCGCAAAAGTAGCTTGATGTAAGACTTATTTGCCATGCACTATCATATAGCTCTTTAGAACTGATGTGTTTGCTCATACTTGGCATTCAGCTTTAGGCCTATGTTGCACGTAAAAGGTAACTAGTGTCATTTTGTTATTAAGTATGGCGCTTTGTAGAAATGTCATGAAAGGGATTGCGAAATGTAGAAATCCAAGTCACTGATTGATTGTGACGGCGGAACCGGTATCGCCGTGACGTCGCTTCCCGGATGATTCGGCGCCTGCATTCTTTTTAAAAGTACCCGGAAGACCGGCGCGGCAGAGCCACCCTGTCTATAATAACTATAGTGTTTATTGTGAATACTCGCACGGACACATGATGTATTTGCACAACAACATAGATAGCCGTGTGCCATTATAGATCAGTCACCACGTCAAAGATCGAATTGCTGGAGTTGCTAAATCAAGTTTGCCCCGACAACTGTCCGCAGAACGACAGAAGTAGCCCAGCTGTGAAGTCGACATGGGTAATGGCATGAACAAGGTAGGATGTTTGGGTTATGCTGATGTAGGCGTTTTTTGTCGCAATGTGAAGTGACTTGATGTTCGAATTGACCCATAGGGAGTGTGTTTATAGTCAATCACGTGACATGTGGTCTGCGTTGTCCCGTCAGTCGACTTGGCGGTCACCCACGTCACAAATGGTGTAAACGATAAAACACGTTAGATATTAATGTCATTAAGCACATTGTTAGAGCAATGTGTTATGCAATGCCTTCGTCGTGTGGTATACATTGTATGACGATCAAACATGGCCGACCACCTGGTCATTCCAGCCTACATGTTTATTCAGCCCACCGCAGACCTATTGTTTCTATACGGGGATATCGTGTATGACTGTCAATGGCCGACCGACTGAGAGTGACAAAAGTTGTGTTTTTGTGTCTAAAACATGAACCGATATCAATAGTTTCCCTTAATGGGGAAAATAAGGAGGGGTTCAAGATTCAAATCTGTGATGGGATGCTCTGTGCCATGTTCCCGTGACAACCAGTACATCTGTTTTTATGCATAACATAAAATATGATCTTGGATAGTGTTGTGAGTAAAGGTCTGGATGATCTCGGTTTGGTTTGACAATCACATTCCAACACATTCAAGTTTAAAAGTTGTGTACATTGTGGAAGGTTTCTCACGTGACCAAACAACACAACACACCTAGCCGGCAGTTAATGAGCACTTCATGCCCCTCTAATCATGCTTTGATCGTCACTTCTGGCCTCGTATGCTTACTTGTCACAGACCTAATAGTACGGTCCTGGGCGTGGAGCCTCTTTAAATCCATTCTGGACTTTGCCAGTATAGAAAGCCCAAAGCACAGCTTATTCTGTTAGCTGTGCCCTGCTTGAACGGTTATGGGCCTATCCAGCATCCCTACTGTATGAGTAGCCCCATTACTACAGTAACCTAATGTCTAATGTCTGCAACGGCTCCTTCACAGGTTGTTGATGGACTCTACCTGGGAAACATACGAGGTAAGAATAGCAGATTAAACTTCATGGGTTTTTAATTGTATTTTCTATGGCCAGCCTTACTCACAAAATAGGTGGTGTTATACGTGTAAATGCCTGCATAATATGTTTTTATTTGTATAATGTGATGCTTTGAAAACAACAGCATCCTCCAAATTGTATTTTTGTGACATTATAGTATTGTCCAATTTAAATGTCCGGGTCAGTATTTGGGATTTAAACACAAATAAAATGTAAAAAAAATTAAAATAGGACAGACCACCTGCTTTTGGACTTTAATTTTATATTTGAGGGCTGTTTGAAGTGACAGTAGCCCCCACATAAGGCTTGAGGAGCTAGAGGGCTAAATTAATCCACTGATCATAAGCAGAGTGTGCCATTCTCAGTCCTGGAAGCACCTCAACCAAGGTAATGTGTCTTCAACACCTCGATACATTTGGCAACAAATGTTAATCGAGGCCAAGAATAGCTCTCTAGTAATCAAGCCTCCTCCCAACATGAATGTTCGCCGTACAGTGGAAGTAATGCACCAAGGCCAAGAAAAGGCCTCTAGTAAATCAAGCCCACCAAATCAAGCCCACCAGACATCAGTGTTGGACATTGGACTGGACAGAAGTGTTTATTTACTGATTCTTTTCTGGAGTTTTCTAGAGCGCGCTCTCTCACTCACTCTCCTCACTCACTCACTCACTCACTCACTCACTCCCTCCACAGATGCAGAGAACACTGGAACCCTGTCTCAAAATGGAGTCACACATATCTTGTCTGTGTACAACAATGCCAAGCCCATATTGGAGGTGAGTCCCAATTCATGTCTGACCCTCAGTGGTCTCACCTGGTAGCACCATGTGCCATTCTTTGCGTTTAGCTCCTTTTTTTGTTCTTGTGAAGTAGGCGCAGGGTGTCGAAAATGAGATTTGTAATGAGCTTTTATGGCCACTTGGGGGTAGTGATGAATCATATTTCAGGAAGCCTTGAAAGTTATTTTCTTTTCTTTTTTGTTTCTTGGAGGAAGAGTACAGTTTCCATTTTTATTAAGCTGTTCTGCTTGTAAAATAATAACTCACTGTGTTCAATAATAAATAGCATCTCTTATCATACAATAAAGGTATATTAACCATGCAGTTTGCATCACTATCTTGTGACCTGGGTACTAAAACTAGCTTCGTATGTTCTTCATAAAGTCTTATACTGTATATTGTTATTCCAACCATAAATCAGACAATATCCATAATTATTTAGTACATCAACATGTACTAAATCCAACCTTGTTATCTCTTTGTTAAAAAAATGTGGGACTATGAACAATTCTTGTTGTCTTCTTGTTCCAGGATAAGACCTACCTATGTATTAATGCAGCTGATGCCTCCAGCCAGAACCTGTGGGTACAAACACACACACTAAATACAAAGTATAGAGGCATTGTTATGACTAATGGCATGTGGTTCCAGGGTGTGACAGTTACATGAGTCATGATGCTTCAAAGTGCCTCAACAGAGAGGAAATCATTGAAACAAGCTTTTGC
>OMOU01029882.1:1346-11378 GCA_900312585.1 Malacocephalus occidentalis
GGCGGAGAATCGCTTGGTCTTGGCACGGTCCAGGAAGTGCTTGTACTTTGCGATCTTCTCGTCCAGCTGTCGAATCACCTCCCTGGAGCCCTTGTTGCCACCGGCGCCGGTCGTCTCCACCGCTGCGGAGGTGCTGGGAGCCTGCCCCTGTCCGTCTGTGGCAATCGTCTCCTCTTCCTTCTTCTCCTCACCACCCCCCTCCTCCTCATCCTCCCCCTCCTCCTCCTCGTCGCCCTCCGAGCCGGAGAAATCTGCCTGGTCAAGGTCGGGGATGTCCACGGGTACCAAGTCCTCCTCGTTGAACTCCGGCGCCACGCTGATCTTGCCAAAGTTCTGCCGCACGCCCGCCAGGATCTTCTGGACCTGCTCCTTCTGCTTCTCCACACGGCGCTCCTGCGCCTCCTGCTCCGCGGGCATGGCCGCTGCCTCCTCCTCCTCCTCCTGCTGCTCCCCCTGCACCATCTCTGCAGCCTGCGTCACCTCCTTCTCGTTGCCCTGCAAGAGTCACATCACATCGATACGTGCAACATGGTGCCACATGTAAGCATCGCTACCGCCAAACCCGATGCCTTTAGTTTGGCCACGCCTCTCGTCCCCTTTGTATGGGAGGTGGTACCGCGTTTATGGCACTGCTGTGTGCAGGCGTGGGCCTGCGGCGTGTTGAGGGGGCTGGACCAAAGCTCGGGTAGCTTCACGCAAATTAGTTTAGCCACAAACTGTGAGGCAGACCATCAACCATGCAGCCAGCAACGCATGGTGACGCTTTCGCACTCAAACTCGAAAGGCTATGAAGCAAGAGCTTTCCATTGTCATGGCATGGAATAGCTCTTACAACCATGCTGGTAAGTCACAGGCTGACGCAAGTGTAGGTTATGGCTTCGCCGTCCCATTGTTCAGCAGCTGGGCGCGTTTCCCCTCCCAGCAGGCCGTTTATCAAGCCGATAACTCAGCTTCCCGCAGCAGATAACAAATAAGCTTTGACAGCGTCGCTCTCTGTTTTTCCTGTGCTTTGGTCGGGTAGCGGATTTTGTGATTACATTTGAGCCGAATCGATTACGATCTCAGTTGATCCGGTTTGTTTGCTTGGTTGGTTGGTTGGTTCCACGACTGCGGCACGCTGCCTTGTGTGAGCGCCAATGTTTCATATCTGGCAACCCGGGGTGCGCAGAGAACAGTGAATCACACTGCAGGCCAAAACGAAAACAGACGCTCCGGCCCCGCACGGACACTTCAAAGGAGAGCGCGCGGGCCCCTAGCACCGCTGTCGCGGAAGCCAGTATTTCTGCTTGGCGTGTTTCCGTAATCTCAGATGACATATGGTCATTTTATGATTCAGCACAGTACATTTACATGCACAATTATGGTTACATAGAGCAACTGTAAGTGCCTTTAAGCACCTGGAAAATAAAATGTACTAAATCTCTCGGAGGCAGCGCACAGCGAACACACCCCGAGGGAATGCTCGAAGAAGGTAGAAGAACAATGGCATATTAAAAGTGTGAGCGTGTACGCGCGACACGACCGAAACACGGACCACCGCATAACCCAACACCTCTGTGGCCAGGGGCCCCGACGGGGCCACCTCCGGGTTCTCACCTCCGGGTCGCGGTCAGGTCCTGGCGGTTTCACAAAGAACGGGATGCGTCCCCTCTGCCAGTCGTTGAGCACCATTTTGGAGACTGTGGAGAGGTCTGGTTCTCCCCCCTGAAACACAACAACCGTTTGCTCAGACTGACGCTCTGCTGGTTGTTAACAAGCTACTTGTTCTTTAACTTGTGGTGGTTAAACAGCCACGAGCGGTCTGGTTCTGAAGGAGAGTATTCTTAAGCACTGGTTCTCAAAGGAGAGATGTTATACCACCGGGTGGATAGGTCAGCCTACTGGTCGCTACAGTCGACTGGGTAGGCGGAGTATCCACCATACATCTGGGTGGACACCCCCACTTGTGATGTCACGTGGGGCCGTTCCAGGTGGTTTTGGAAACCGCTTAGAATGGCTAACCACGCTCACACCTCTTTAAGGAGCCGCTGGCTATTAACAAGAAACCTTCAGGAATCCCAAGCTTGACAATAACCAGTATCCCATTAACTAAGGAGCCACTGATTGTTAACGAGCTGCTGGGAGGACACATCTACTGGACATGTTTGTGGGATTGGAACCTTGAGCAGCTTCCCGGTGCGGGCGGCTAGTTTCTCCAGGAAGTCCTCTGCAGAGCTCCAGGTGGGAATGCGATAGGTCTTCTGGATGTACTCGGGCTTTGCGCGCTCCAGAACGGCTGCGATGTGTTCCTCTGGCTGCTTGATCTTCTCCACCTGGACCTGATGAGGACAGAGGACATCACAGGCAACACAATTAGCACATTAACTCAGAGGATAAGACCAGCCCATTTATATGGGTGACAACACGTTCTCACTGCAATAAAAATATCCAAATACAGTAAGGCAATAAAATATCAAAAGGGGAAATGCATACATAAATATACAGATACAGTACACATGATATAAATACATAAAATATACGCCATACACTATAAAGTATGAACTAGGCCTATAAACTATAAAGTGATTCAAGTTTAAACGTACCACGCCCTTCAGGACAATATCCGACTCGCTGTCTTCTGACGGGTAGACCACTCCAGGGCAGTCGATGAGGAAGATGCGCCGCATCAGAGTGATGTACTGCCACACCTGGCGGGAAAGGGAGCGAACAGAGCATCAGCCACCTGGCGGCAGGTGTGTGTGAGGGAGTGTGTGAGAGAGCGAGACGAGAGCATCAGAGCGACGTCACGTCACACCTGGTGGGAGGGAGTGATGTGGGAACATACATTTAGCTAAAGCTACACTATGGCTAAACTCCGGCTAAGCTACAGGTAATGAGAAGCACTGGCAAGCTGAAGTGAAAACAAATACACGTCCAAGTGAAGGAGGTTTGGCTGAAGCCAAGATAAAGCTATGGTTAAGCTCTTTAATGCCAACTCAACGTGGGTCGTGGGTAAACAAGAACCAGCGTGTTACCGTGACGACGAGCCAATTGGCGGGGGGTGGGGCCAAAACAGAGGACCGTTGTGACATTCTATCAAACAACAAACTGGTCGACTTGTCTCTCTCCCTGTGGCAGGTTACCCCTCACCTCCATGTTTGGCTTCAACAAGACGCAGTTTACATATCCAGTTCACACAACAACACGGCACCCAACGCCTTGTTTGGCTGTATCCAGCACACGCCAAAGACACCCCGGTGAGCCGCGCCAACGCAGGCCGTGTGCCCATCTGTTACAGCAGATCAAGACACTCAAAATATATCACCTCCGCGCTTGTTCAAAATAAGATCAACTCGCCACTCTGTCGCGGTGTACATCTCTTCTCTGTACAGAGTGGTACTGTGCTAGGCAGGGCTTAGGGTGACACTGTATATAGACGTGGCATCGGTACCTTGGTTTCTCCAGCGATGGGCGCGACGTTGCAGACCTTCTTGGACCGCAGGGTATTGATGACGGAGCTCTTTCCAACGTTGGGATAGCCGATGAAGCCAACGCTGATCTGCTTCTTGTCCGTGTGGAGCTGTGGGGAGGAAGAGGAGGTGAGGGAGAAAGAAGATAAGAGCCCAGAAGAGCCCGCTCCTCTCCGCCACAGGTCGTAAAACACCAGAGCCTACAGCCCCCCAAAGTTATTGGGCTTCAGAAGAAGCAAGACGTGCGGGAGGCGGGAGGCCACCGGCCGCCTGCCAGCGAGGAGCCCCGCGCCACAGGGCCAGCGCGCCAAATGGCCGAGGGGGCTTGACTTGCCGAGGACGGGAGAGCCGCCACAACAGCGGCTCCAGAGATCAGACACTGGGACGCAGCCGGCTCCCCTTCATAGCCCAGATCGCTCCCTGATTAACTGCAGCAGATCATTCCGTTCTGCCGGCAAACTAGGAAACTCGGGACACGCATCTGGGATTCCACGTCCCGGGCAAATGGCTTTTATTACATTTCAGCTTGTAAGGCCGATAGCCGTATTACATTTGAAATTGTGAGGCAGATAGCTACACGTTCACATTTGGGATCAACATGTGGTCTGGGTGAGCCAATCGCACGTGGACGGCTCCAAGTATATTAGCACACACCTGGTGATGGGAAGCCTGTGGACCATATGCAAATGTACCAGGGCTGTCAAAGGACACAAAACCCTATGTAAATCATGACTTGTTTTGCAGGGAATTAATCTAATCAATCGCCTTTTAATCGCATTCCATTAACAGGTCCTCTACCAGCAAAATTGGCCTGCAAACAATTTAGCGATTGAGTTTCTTAATCTGTCAAGTAGATTTATGGTCCTTTTTCATTATTAATAAACATCACAAGCAAGAGAAAAAAAATCTATAGTTCTACAAATAATTACAATTCATGTGTTATTTTGACAACCCTAAAATGAACACAGTTGAGTAAGCGGTCCAGGACACAAAGGAATGTGGCCCACATGTATTGGAGTCGGGAGACATTGAGATTCAATCGTTCCAGAGTGCGTTCACACCTGTAGATATTGTGAAGACCTAAAAACATCCAACAACCTAACAAGACCAGGACCACACCACTGATGACGCTGCTTTCATATTTTGAGAATTGAAAGAAAACAGGACTGCCTCTGCATGTTTGTCAAATTCTGTTGAACAGATGCTTCAAAGCACCTCTCTCCGCCCACCGCGCAAGAGAGGTGGTGTTGTGGTGGAGGGCGGTGTACTCACCTTGCCGAACTGACGGAGCAGCTGGATGAGGGAGCCCTTGCCGAATGAGTTGGTGAGGCTGGCGTGGAAGGCTAGGGTGGGGTATTCCTGGGAGAGGGTGGCCACCCACCGTTTCTATAGCAACAACAAGGTTCACCATCATATAAACACAGCACTGTTCTTACTCAGTTGTTTTTACAGACCGTTAAAAATGTTTAAATAAAAAAAATAAAAAATAAAAAAAAATAAAGAAATTGGGCCAATTTTCATGAATGTTATGAGATTGCCAAATGGTCATTGTCATTATATTTGTATAATATAATAACCCATGCTATAAACGCAACATTCATTAATTCGCTCACGAGGGACAGATGATATCCGAAAGCTCTGCTAACCGTAGAATAGATGTTAACGAGGGTCGGTCGTGAACTGGGATCATCTGAATAAAATAACCGCCCGCGACTTCACGGTGAGCATTTCTGAACGCGGTGACACGCCACGCAGCTGCGATAGGACACGCCTTTCAAAGCGTTCCATTGGTGGAGCGCGTTTGATTGACAATGCAGAAGAGCTGGCTCTTGGGGAGGCGGCCTACCGTGACCCAGGTGGGGATGAGGTCACACTTGTTGAGCACGAAGATGAGGTGCTTCCAGGGCTTCTCCTTCTTCATGTACGTCTCGATGCTCTGCGAGCGGGTGCCCATCGGGTCACGGGCGTCCAGGACTTGGATCACAACGTCTGACGAGTCAATCACCTGGAAACGGACCACATGACCAGTCACTTAACAATAGTGACTAGTAATACAGCACAGAACCAGTAAACCACCCTTAGAGATGAAGAGAAGAACAACACAAAACTTCATTCGAGTAATATACGCAGACCAAAATGGTGCATCGAATACATTCATAGTAATATGAGCTGTAGTGTTTGAAGGTACCTTGTACAGTTCTCCCCAGATCCTCTTGGATTGACCCTTCTTGAAGATCTCCTCACGCACCTCATCCCTGGAAAGAGCTCCAATATTACTACACCCATCACCATCGTCACGTGACTGAGGTGGTTAGTGTGTGTGTGCTGACGCAGGTACTTTGAAAGACCACAAACCGCAGGACAACGGTGTACACAGAGAACAAGGCAGCCAGAACGCCGATCCTTACCGGACCCCGTCGTCCTCGGTGACCAGGTCCCGGTCCTTGCCCTCGTTGTAGGAGAGGGCGGAGGCTTCGGCACGCACCACCAGGTCCTTCATGTCCTCCACCAGCAGACTGGGCCTCTTCCTCTGGGCCCGGGGTCCGAACGTGGTCTCAAACCCCTCTGTGTCCAGAATGTGCACCTTGGAGTTCTGCAGGAGGGGAAGAGGAGCGCGGTGGGCGAGAGTGAAAAAGAATAGCATCGGATGCTGGCTGGAGAGGCGTCGGGTGTTGGGTGGTCTGTTAGGGCACAGAATATGCACGTTTTCCATGCAAGTGTCATGATGAGGCTCAGACGCGAGTCAAAGATCAGATATGACATTGTGATCCACCCGTCTTTGGTTTATCCGAATGAGACACTAGTTACACCATTACATTAGTCATGCCGTCATTCCAGATTTTTCTGGAATTTACAAAAATATATCTCCCACCCATTCCACTGAATAAAAAATAATAATAAAAAACTGCATTTATACTTTCCTCCCTTTGCTTTGAACCAACATCTTGTTTGAGGAAAGTTAACTTCATCAGTAAAGCAGCAGGGATCGAACTGTGGTAGACCCATAAAGATGCCACATAAACTCAGACTGCTGCGGTGAAGGCACGAACCCGGCCAACCCACCCGCCTAGCGCTGGAGTCACGGCACGCGTGTTTAAAGCGCCACAGGTTTAAAGCGCCACGGGTTGGGTTCGTTTGCGCCGCGAGTTGCTCGAGAAATACGCTTGACGTGCTCTTTAAACCCACGATCCTCCGCGCTCACCACGGCGCAAAGTCAATAAACGTCACATCGCAAAAACGTCAACCAAACTTCTCGTGCGAGCTGAATGCTTGATTTTAACACCATCTTCACTGATCTATTGATCAAAGCCCGCGAGTGATGTATTGATTGTAAGGGATTTTTTGATCGAAGATATTGATGACGCGAGCCCAGCTGCGAGCGCCCAGCGACCCGCGCTCAACACGGCGAGGGCTCTGGAGAGTGTTCTGAAAAAACGGATAAAGCAACGTGCCTGACCTTCCATTAGGGCGGGCGGTGGATTCATTTTCAGGCACTTTAAGCCGACTCTCAATAAACCTCCTGAGCATATGAGAGTGATTACAGAGAGAATACCGAGAGGGAAGATGGAGGATCGGCCGTAGTTCATCCCCAGGGCAGATCCCCACTGAGTCTCCTGCCCCCACGCTCTAACCCTCCATCAACACCCTCTCTTTATCTCCCTCCATCTGTATTCATCCATCTCTACTCCCCCTGCCTCAAACTCTTACCATGCACTCCCCCCCTTCCCCTCTCACACTCACCCTTCCTCCCACCCCTTCTCTCTTCCAAAACAAAATGATCAGAGAACAATGTGAGTGATAAAAACCCATCCCGAACGGCAATCCACATTTGTAAGTAATAGCCAAGCAAAAATTACTCCACCTGGGCACAGTCATGGTACACTACGATATCATCTCATACAAACATTATTAATATAGAATTCCAAATTGCAATGAGATCAATACAAAACATCTGCTCAACATTAACATTTTGTTTTTATTTTATCAAATTTGCATATGCCCCCCCCCCCCAAAAAAAGAGAACAGAGTTTGGAGACCTTGCGCAAGGTACCAGGGTGACATTAACAGGAGACAGGATGGTCCGGTGTGGTTAGATCCCCAATGTCACACTTGCTGTAGAAAGCTAGACTCCTAATGTCTATGGCCGGCGGTCTCCCAGTATGATATATACACATCCTGGCTGTGGTGGGTACTCACGTGGGCCTTTATACGGTCATGGAGGAGGGACATGGGCAGCTTGCTCCTTTTCATCACCACCCTGTACGGATCCTTCTGGACGGCTCCCATTTCCTCCTGAAACTTCTGCAGGGAGGATTGCTTGATCACCCGGGTGTTGGCTGGGGAGACGCGGACGGGAAGATCTAGTTTAAAAAAAAGGCTCGCCGAACAAAGTACGGAGGCAATACGCACGGACACTGGCTGAGACACACCAAACAACATGGAGCGGGAGACATTTCTGATTCCAAGGAAGACTCACTGAACCACTTGATGTTGGGTTCCACCCTAGCCACCGTTCCTGGCGCCACCGTGGACTGGAAGGATAAGGGTCGGATCACCTTGCCCCTGTTGTCACTGGAGGGAGCACACACAACACAGTTACACAACGGACCCGTGGTCGTGACGACAAAGGAGCGTGCACGCAGCCAACTAGACTGCCATTACCATCTCTGCTTCTGCCGGTACATGTTCAGCCGCTTGATGGTGGAGCGGTCCCGCATGTTGGTGGCCCCGGCCCCCTTCGGCCGATCTGTGGACGCCAGCCACACACATTGGTCTCCACATACATCTGACATGTCGGGCAGTCAGAGAAGCCCAGGCTCGCAACAACACACCAAAACAAAACAAACACTTCGGCCATAGTACTACTACTACTACTACCACATACTACTATTAACGCAGGACTATGAGTGTGCGTTAAATACAGCCGAGACGCGCTGCCTTTAGACGACAATAACGACCAAAATAGCATAGCGAGCTAACCAAGCTTAGCATCTGTTAGCATTAGCTGTAAACACCCGTGTGTGTGTAGGACTAGCCTACCGGGGTTGGAGCTGGACGAGGACTTGTTTATGGTGCTCTTCCCCTTGTACTGTGGCTTCACCATGGCGCCGGTGGGCTGGGCAAAGCCTTCGCTACGGAGTAACTCAAACAAAACAAAAAAGAGCTGCGGGTCGGAACGTTACTTCTAAAACGTAAGTTGATGTGTTTGTGTTCAGAGCAGCAGCCCGCACACGTGTTGATAGTAGGCGCTGCGTCCGCCGGAAGGACGTCATCACACGAGCGACAGCGACACCAGCCAATCAGATGCGTGTGATCAAATCCGACTACTTAGATCTAGAAGTCACGCAATGCAACAGTGTCTATGAGAGATACTAACGTGATTGTGTTCATAATGTTACTCGAGGGCAAAATATAGAGCTAATTTATGATCTGATAGAACGGAATTTATAAAAGCTATTATTTTGTCTTTAAAGCACATACACAGAGGCATTCTCCTGGGATATGTCTCTGCTCATCTGGACTTGATCTAAACCATTACAACACATTTTCTCAAGAAAAAACAGACTCTAAATAATGAGATGAAGATTGATAAAACATTTTCTTATGTCTTAAGTATGTGGACAATGGTTCGAGATGTAAACCCTTTATGATGCTTTATGGATTAAAATGTAATGGCATTATATGCACAGGCTACTAGTAAGATATGACATGAGATATAATTACTTTTTACATTGTAATTTAACAATATCCATTGTTTTAATGTAGCCAATCATTTGACACAAGCCTCGAGAAGGTCAATATTCTGAAGGTCAATATGAATGTACAAAGACCATAAAAGAGCCATAATAGAAGTTATTTTTCAACTTTCGGTTATGTTTTCTCTTCCAGGGAGAGGTGTTCAAATGGTGCATGCCATTGTTTCCATCACCATTTTTTATTTATTTAGAGTTTTATTTACAGGGCAAAGTCAGGCGAAAATAAAATAAATCAGACATCAATCTGATTGATTGGAAGAGCTCTGGCCAGGGCTACTCTCGCTTCCAGACACTCGATAAGTTATATTTATTTAATATAATAAATAACAAAAGTTCTACCTTCACTAGGTCATAAAGTGCCTGCGATAAAATTTAAATAAAAAGTCTGGACCTTGAAAGGTTTTTGAACAGAAAAAAGCTATTTCAACGATAACATTGTCGAACTGAACCTAAAATTGTAATCATTTGTATTGATACATCTCTTCACTGTGTGCACTGTCTGAGTGAAGCCGTGCCGTGGCAGCTTTTAGAAACATTTAATTAGTGTGGAAAATGTAAATGAGTTATCTTCGCATATGCTCCGAGACGGATCCCAGATGCAGAAAGTGAATTGGGTAACTGTTGGCTGAAAAGGGCCGCTAACGGAAACCTGCCGGTATAGCAGCCGACAGAGAGGGCTCAGCACTGACAGATGCTGCTTCCAAATACGTTGGGTTTGTGTGTGTGTGTGTGTGTGTGTGTGTGTGTATGTGTTTTGCATGTATGCGTGTGTGTGTGTGTATGCGTGCATGTGTGTGTGTGTGTGTGTGTGTGTGTGTGTGTGCGCA
>OMOU01029924.1:3236-24484 GCA_900312585.1 Malacocephalus occidentalis
GAGAGAGTGAGAGTGAGAGAGAGAGAGAGAGAGAGAGAGAGAGAGAGAGAGAGAGAGAGAGAGAGAGAGGAGAGAGAGAGAGAGAGAGAGAGAGGGGGGGGGGGAGAGAGACAGAGAGAGAGGGGGGGGGGGGGGGAGGGAGGGAGGGGGAGGGGGGGACAAGAGAGAGAGAGAGTGTGTGTCTGTCTGTCCCTCACACTCATTCACACTTGTTGTTGCCCTCTTGTTTGGGTTAATGTGATGATTGAAACGGCTGTTGAAACTTCCATCAGTGTAGAATGGCATTTGGAGCGCAGGCTAATCTGCTGGGGTCACATGCTCCTGCTTAAATACACTGTCCATCAAGCAAGTGGTGATGATTTGTTCCTTGTGTTGTAATGTGATGCTATGTTGCATCGTACCACGGTTACAGCAAGCCTTAGAAGCATCTATGGGGGGTGTCACTATTCTCGCAAATAGGTTCCTTACCAGTGACGAATGAACAAGTAATCTACAGAGAGGCTGAATACGCTTGGATGTCATCATTCTATCGATTACAGCATGTCCACCTGTCTATCAGTGTGTTTGTGTTATGAAAGTGTTGCATAGGCAGAAATCACAGCATATGATCTCATCTTATATAACACTTTAACTCAAGTGTTAAGTATTAATGAGTGAGAGTGACTGTATGAAGACTGGTTTGGTTCATTTGGCTGTGTTTGAAAGCATCCCTATGTCGCTGTTTCACTCGAGAAAATAATGATAAACTCCAAAACAACAACAATTATGGTGATCTGGGCTTTATACTGTTCTGGATTAGAAAGTTAGGTGGAGTTTTCCCTTTGACCCCAACTCATATTTGATGTATCACATGATACAATCGGGCTGTAGGAATTGGAACAACCAACAAAGTTCCTTACAAAACTCAATGACTCAAATGTTAGACTCAACTGAAATAGATTATTGATGTTCTATTTAGACTATGATTAGGCTATTAGGCTAGCATTTGAGAGATGACTCTCAAATGGATTCTAAAATGATGCAATTACAAAAAAAATGTCATACAATGTCGTGAAATAGGCCTAGATCATTTGGGTTAAAACAAATGAATAGCCTATGCCTATATCCAAAACATATATGCCTAGGTATCTCTACTATAACTAGATTATTGATATGCTAAGACTCAGTGTCTTGCAGTTCGTAAAGTTCGTATCATATATAATATTATATATTAATCTTTTGGAATATTTGGCAAAGACAATTAAAGTCATCATGTTAGCCTAAATAACTTGAACCATGAATGTGAATAGAATTTAATTTGGAGAATGCTATTTGTCGGTTCTAAGTGTAGTCATCCACATTGGATCTTCTGACCCAAACACCCAAACAGCCGTCCCAAAACACACATGCTGCGCTCCCAACACAAGTTCACATTGCCGACGGTTTGTGGAAACTTTCCGTGTTTTTTGTTACGTAGGCTATTTTGCGTTATGTGTTGTGCGTGGGCTTGTTTTGAGTAGACCTATATGTACACACATCTTTTCTAATTATAAAGTGTGAGGTTTGGAGAGTGTGTGTAATTGACCTTCATGCGCCATAAGCATCAAGGGTTTGTCGGTGCCTACCACGCTATAAGGAGAGAGAAACGGCCAAAACGACTCAATTCACCGACACATCCATCGCCTTTTTGCCAGGGTTAATAACAAAACATGTCAAAAGCTGCTGCGCTTGCACAATTGTTTACAGAGGCTCGACCGAGCTGCCAATAGCGTAGACTATTGTGTTACACACACTTCAGTCAAAAGGCATTCTCGCCAGTATGCCCCTTGTCATAATTATCAAGAACAAATGTATTTAATAGTCTGTACGATATAGCGCATATGCCTAATTGCAGACACATCCTTTTGGTGTGCCTGTTTAAGTAGTAAATAACTAACACCTCTATTATAAGACGTGTTTTTATATCTCTCTAGGCTATACGGCCGTGAGTTTTGGAGGAGTTGTTCAAACCAAGTGTCTTCTGTCAACACGCGTCTCCGCTGTGAACACTATGGTGCCTCTGTCCGCTTCACCAAGGCGAGGAGAGATACGCCATCGCTTGAGCGTCAAGCACCCGTAGAGAAGAGCACGGATAGGCCTATCACGTTAACCACCTTCCACGACTAGGACCCCTGTCATCCACTCGTAGAGGTAAACACGCAGTAGCTTCAGGGCGATTTCAAACAAAACTATATATATTAACCTTTTGACCCTTCAGCATCATTGACATAGGCCATCGTCACATAATGGAATTAATATCTGCTTGTATTGATTTATTAATGTAATAATGTATGTAGCCTAGAAATGTAGTCCAATTATTATTTATCATTATATCGCCTATTTCGGATGTATTGATGAAATACTCCCAAATCGAGTCGCGATCAAGAACGAGCAAAAACTCGTGCCAGATTCTTGAAGATACCCTTGATGACCAAGGGCCATCACCACCTGTGGTCAGCTCCTGCAGACCCCTCAGACCGACCCTCTCAGCGCCTCAGGTCAGCTCCTGCAGACCCCTCAGACCGACCCTCTCAGCGCCTCAGGTCAGCTCCTGCAGACCCCTCAGACCGACCCTCTCAGCGCCTCAGGTCAGCTCCTGCAGACCACTCACATCGACCCTCTGGAGTACAGATCGGGCTTCGCGTGTCCCTAATGTTGTTATACGGTTGCTTTTGTTTGAAAACCGAACAGCTAGTCTGCTTGACACCTCTGCTTGACACTAGACCATTGTTCAGTCTGCAGAGGTCCAATGATTCTGACCTGTAACGTGTCTGGGCCTAAAGCCTTGCACATTATGGGAGAATTATTTGCACATTGGCCTACGACGACAAAAAAACAATACTGCTCTGTCGCTTATTAGAAAACAATCAAATCAAATATTTATAATATTTGGAGCTCGAGCCATATAGGTTGCTATTTATTAGCTGGCCTATAGTGAACAGTTATAAGGCATCAGACCTTTGAGCAAATACAAAAACACATTCGGCTAATATGAATGAAACAAATTATATATTTACATTTTTTGTAAAGTTCATTTTATTTTATTTTTATTGTAAAGGGTATATGAAACTATAGGTGAATTGATGTGTTTATATGTTGTTATTTAGCGCAAAGTTTACATGCAGTCTCTTTCAAATGAAAATACAAATAATAATACCAAGAGATTAAGATAGACTATTTTCCATCACAGAGATTTGTGATATAAGCCACTTTAAGATACGATACCCCGAACAAAATAAAACAAAAACAAAAACAAATCGATTGCTTATGGCTTTTTGGACAATCCGATGTAAACAAAAAGGAGATGTGGGTACCTAGCTCGGGGCCTTTGGGTTTTAGTTGATAAACCTAAAACCCTAAAACAATAACGATAATAGTAACAAGAATTAAGACATTGTATTGTTATTGTTTTCAACAATATACCATGTTACATTGTCACATTCAGGTAAAATATTTTTTACCTATTCGCCTCCAAAAGGCCTCAACGTGTGTGTCCTTCTCAGTCTCTCTCCTAAACCGGCTTAGTCTCCCCGCTCGAAGTGCTTGAAGCTGGTTTCACGCTTCGACTTTTTTTTCCTTCTTCTCCCAAGGAAGATTTCCGCGCATTCGGTGCGTTATACTCTAAGAGCCAAGGTCCACCAAATTGGAAGACATAGAATTTAGTATGGTGTCGTGGTGCAAGGAGTGGTGGTGCTGATGGTGGTGGTGGTGGTGGATTGAGTCCGGGCCGGGGACCGGGATGGCACTGGGCCCCGGCGGGGGGGCCAGGCCGTGCAAAGACGGTAAACCGGAGCTTGGGCCGAGCAGCATAGCCGGACTCGACGATGTGTGATCCGGTGTACCGGACGGTGTCTTATCGTCGTCAGAGCTCCCCAAAATAGTTTTACTTCCGTTCATGGAAGAAGTCAATGGGTTGTGACTGTTGGAATTCGAGTTCTCATTGTTTTCTCTGTGAACCAAACAGACAAAACAGAACAACAATCAAGCACCCTGTTGATAGTAACACGCCATGTTCTTATGTCATCTGGTTTTAAACGAGCAACTTGTGTCTATTGGCTATGCGTTCAAATATCACGTTGCATTATTGAAGCAGATATATAGGTTCAGTACGAAATAAATGATACTAACAATGTACAAGGAAATATTAAAATGGTAGAAATAATAAATGGCTGTAACAATTTGTACTACTTTTCTCTCTCAAAGGAACACCCCCATGCATGCTTCCGCGCACACACCATTGTACTAGTGGTGGGCACACACACAGCAGCCATATAATAACGAAACAGAGCAATGTATCCCTTAAAGCGATACATTGAATATTATTTTGAACACTTTTGTATGTTGCAATTATAGGCTTATTTTAGGTGCTGTCAATTATTTCTATCCAAGCATTCATTTGGACCCTTATCATCCCCTTATTTATATATAAATATTCGCTACCTGCGAGAAATGTGAATTGCAGGACACATTGATCATCGATATTTCATAATAGTAATAACAATACTACTACTACTACTACTACTACTACTCCTACTACTACTACTACTACTACTACTATTACTACTACTACTACTACTACTAATAATAATAATGTTATAATCATCGTCATCTTCATCATCATCAGAAGAATAATCATCATCATAATAATCCTAATCATAACAATCAATCATAATCATAATAATCCACGTGTCCTTGCATTTATAATAATAATTCGTACATGCATGGACAAATACGATTCTCGTTTTTCTCGCTCTGCTTGCTCTGCTTGCCTAAATGCTTTTAAAGTGCAGTGACACGCTCTTCCTATGGAGACATGATTTACGTTCAGCTTTCAGACCAAATGAGTGGCCAGAGGGTGAAAGAGGAGCCCTCACCCCGCAGAGCACCTGACTACAGACGCACTCGCAGTCTCTCCACAGTCTCACTGCACGCTTGCCTGCGTGTGATTTCCACACGTTGAAATGCAAAAAAACCCACTCTAAATGAAATGTGGAAAGAGTTAAATAAGAGATAAATAAATATCGAGTTCATAGCAACCACACCAAGAACACAACAAACGCTAAACTAAACTAAATATGGCTCAAATAAATGCCATTAATATGGGGGTGCTAAAATGATCGTATAATATCGTAAAATAATAATAATAACAATAATAATAATAGACTTACGGAGAAGAAGAATTGGTCAATAATAATAATTGTAATCCCCTAATTATAGGCCTTATAGCTTATTACAATATAATTGAATTATGTATAGTTATACTGTATATATACTTCAAATATAATATAATTGCATTTGTGTAGGCCTAAAAGTAAACCAAGAATAGGCTCCATAGAAGATATTATTGTCAGTGGCATAGGTTAAGGACTACAAAAGATACCTCAAAGTCAATACCCATTTCATGTTATAATGTGTCATTGAAACGTCTATTGCCTTGTAATTAATACGAATTGTATTATCACCCAGGGCCGGATCACCGGGACGCTTCCAAACAAGCGCAGTGAGCGCCAGCACGTCGCCTACCTTTCCTTCGCCTCCGCCGCTCGGTCCCGTTGCCGTCGGTTTTTAAACCAGTTGCTGACCTGCGTGGTCGTGAGTCCCGTGGCCTCGGCCAGCTCCCGCTTCTCCCGCGGAGAAGGGTAGGGGTTGTGCGTGTACCACTCCCGCAGCACGCTCCGGCTCTTCTCCTTGAAGCAGTAGCTGGTCTCCTCCCCGTCCCAGATGGACCGCGGCAAGGGGAACTTTCGGCGGACGCGGTATTTGCCCACCGCGCCGAGCGGGCGGCCGCGCAGCTTCTCCGCCTCGATGTAGTGCGCCTTGAGCCACAGCTGCTGCAGCTTGGGGTGGTTGTGCGGGGAGAACTGGTGGCTCTCCAGGATCTTGTAGAGCTCACGGAAGTTTCCGCGGTGGAAGGCGACAACGGCCTTGGCTTTCAGCACGCTCTCGTTCTTGTGGAGGTGCTCGCAGGCGGGCAGCGACCAGAGGAACCGACCCAGCCGCTCGATGTTCCCGCCTTGCTGCAGGACCTCGCACACGCACGCCACTTGCTCCTGCGTGAAGCCGAACGTCGGGAGCATGGACATGGTGCAGAGTCAAGGCAGAGAAACCAACGATGATGATGTCGTTACGCGCGTACTTCCCCGTACTCCTCGCCTGCACACACCACTTAGTCCTGACGCGTAAAGCAGCCCACTCGACACAAGTCCATAGCGGTTAAAAGACTCCTAAAAGTGGAAATCGAAGAATTGATGAAAAATGTAACATCCAACCGCATAACGTGGAAGGAAACGAGTCCATTCAAACGTATAAAACACCAGGTGACGTCCCTCCTAAAGTTGTGTGAAAGAGAGAGAAAGGTAGTTTGTCCCTCCACCGGTCGGTCTGCAGCTTCAGCCCTATGCTCCCGGAGACAAGCGCGCAGGCTCGTTTTAATAATATTATTCTAAACCGGCAAGAAAAGAGATGATATGAACTCTGATTGGTCGGTTATCTGACCCGGGAATGGCGAGGATAAGACAATAGTTTTAGTCAAATTATGTGCCATGGTTACGCTGTCACTCAAAGTAACCCGATCTGCCTTGAGGTGGCTCCTTGGCGAGTCCACCGGGTTGTTCCCTCTACGACCAGACCCGCCCACAAATAGAAATATGGCTCAGATTTGTTCCCCCCTAAAACATTTTCCTTGACATACATTTTGACAGACACAGCCGGCAGCCAAACAGCGCGAAGTGAGGAGGAGACCACAGAGTCCCGCACCTCAGGGAGGGGAGGATGGCGCCAGAGCGCGCAAAAGTACTGCTGGCCCGGCAGGCAGCAGCGCGCAACAAGCCTCCTATGCCCAGCAGCGCGCTGCTCCGCGTCTGTGTGTGTGTGTATGTGTCCACATCAGCAGCCCCGAAACAATTT
The DNA here is from genome assembly GCA_900312585.1 of Malacocephalus occidentalis. Classification (NCBI taxonomy): domain Eukaryota; kingdom Metazoa; phylum Chordata; class Actinopteri; order Gadiformes; family Macrouridae; genus Malacocephalus; species Malacocephalus occidentalis. The sequence goes on from OMOU01029924.1 coordinate 10,161, forward strand.
ATGTTTTTACGTAATTGTGGTTGGTTGATGTTAGTGGAATTTCAATCTAGTGCGACTGCTGTCGCATCATTTCAACCAATTCAATCCCCTTGCCTCTAGTCTTGACGCATATACGTTATATCCCGACACTACAACTCTTATGATATTATATGTGGAGCTAACGATAACCGCAAGTGGGAGTGCATGAACGGCGGGAATTTAATCAAGTAAAAGTGTATTGACATTGTTTTCGTGCAGAATACGGCATGCGTCGCATGTAGCAGAAAGACAATAGCAATCGCTACAATTGAAGAGTCGGCCGCACCGGGCACGCGCGCGCGCGCGCGTGTGTATGTCCCGTAGCAGACGCCGGGACCTCGCGCTTGAACTGCACGGTGCAGCGGAGGTTCCCGGTGGAGAGAGGTGGGACACGCGGCAGCAGGGCAGTGCACCGGAGCAAGGAGGCGCAGAGAAACCATCCCGGTTACCGGACAACACGGGAGAGGGACCCGACAGTAAGCGGAAGGTGAGGGAACTGCTCAGGACTGCTAAGGTATAGCGGATGGTGATACCGCGGTCTGTTATTGTTTATTGGGTCTGGGGCTGACCAATATAGCTTCTAGCATGCATCCCACCCCCTCCTGCTCCACCGGGATCATGAACTCATACAGCAACACACACAAGTCTTGTTTCTGCTCTGATCTTGTCACCAACTACTTAATATCATATTTGGACCACAAGAAAGCACAACTGAGGATCTAAATACGGCACGGCCTTTTAAATGTAAAACTGTATTCGTTTATTTATGGGGGCTGCTTAACTTAATTCGTATCTTCGACTCAATTTCTCTTTCTCTGGCGTTTATCTAATCGCTGATGCAAATAGTTATGGAAATACATTGAATTGAGAAATACAACTACTATTATATATAGAAATCCTAGTTCGCTAAGTTAATATTAAAAGTCAACGTGTTTTATGGTCACCTGCACATCACAACACAGGGCCGCTCTGAACAGGGAAACTCTTGTGACATGGCAGGCGACAGTACGTATAAGTAGGCAAACATAATGGTATGTATACCACAAAAACGTGTTATAATTTTATTACATACATTTACATACATGTAATGTATTTTTTGCTTGCTAAAGACATCCTACGTGTAGATCAAATAACTGGAATCGCATCATTAAGTGGAATTATACCTAGATACATTTGAAACAGTTTCATCCTTTCAAATGAACACATTCATTTAAGTAAGTACTGTCCCAACTGTTGTCTTGATTGTCTTATTGGGAAAACGCCCACGTATCAGCAGAGTAGAGGACCCCACAGTCGGTGTTGTGTGTTTAAAGTGACTTGGGTCTCGCCTGAAGGTAAAGAGTGGTGTTACAGCATTATCCTGACTGATGCTCATCGGACCGGCGTATTGCATGAATGATAGTGAAGTGAGCACAACAAGGAAGCCATCTACAGTAATAGGCTATGTATATGTCTATTTTATGTTGTTCTAGCCAACATAATATCCACCTGGAGAAAGGAAAACCATAGCCCAAAAAATAGTGCAAAAATAAGCAAACGTACTAACAACAAAACTATAGAGGCTAATAATAGTAATGATAAGTGTGAATCACCTCATCATCATTATAATTATAATTATTATTACAAACAAACATATTTATTTCATTTTTGGATATCAAAAAGAACCATGAATATACATGAACTCATTTTGATATATGACCAATATAATTCTAGTTTTCATTCTTAATTCGGGATTTCATTTGATCTTTTAAAAACCAAAAGTCACTTCATCTGGGTTGGGGTTTGTATCTTTTTGATGCCTTTAGGCGTCAGCTGCTGCGCCGGAGACTAACGAGCTTAACTCAGCCCATTCTGTCCCAAAACACTGATGTGCAGCATCCCTGTCATCGGCAGTTACTCTAATTGGTTCCTTATTGACAGAAATACAGCAGGGATCTCTGTGGTCGTACAGCCTCCATCATAACACCACATCCCAGTACGACGCCTCTGGCCGTAGTCTCCACAACACCACATCCCAGCGGGTCGAGTGGGTGTGTGTGTGCGTGTGTGTGCGCGCGCGCACCGGCAATGGCAGCAGGACAAATCACGGTCCCGTCTCGCTCTTGACAGTGTTTGTAAACCAGTTGTTTCCACGGATCAGTTTGATCAGAGAGGGCACGGGCCCGGAGACCCGCTTGGCTTGGTCTAAACGGTGATTATCACGGCCGCTGATGAATGGAGATCGCGTTTCCCCTAATAGTGAACTCGCTGTTTTCACAACCTCCCACCGCTCACCCCGGCCGCGCTCCGCCGCGACCCCCACTAATTGAGCTGATTATTGCAAGATGTGTGCGTGTGCGCGCGTGCGAGAGAAAGTGACCATGTCTGTACGTGTGTGGGTCAGTGAGACACCAGCCGTCGAACTGAGACAAGCGCAATGGGGGGTGGGGGGAACTTCAGATGCCCGTGCGTGCGGGTGGAGACCCACGGGGGCTTCATGGCAGAGCCGTTGGGTCTATAAGCAGACACTCAGGATATCATGGTAATAATAATAATTAATTAGGAACTATATCATCCGCCACCATGTGAGTCTATGATCCAATGTTGTGTGTAAATGATCTTGTTACCCTACACGCTAAACACAATACGCAGCGAGGATAGTACACTTGACCCACGGTGGGCATCCTATTTATAATTACAAGTTAAAATGCATACACATTATTATTATTATTAATAATAACAATCACAATAATAATAATAAAGTCCAGAATTACTGGGCATATATCATTTGAGACATGCGCAAATCATGCAGGCTATACAAATCTAGGCCGAGCGATACAGAGCGGACTTATGTATGTATATGTGACAGTTTATGTCTGTCGGCGTTTATGTAGGCCTCTATGTGAGATGCGTCGGTCAGAAAGCAGCTCCATATATCGCTACTTGTTCGCTACTAATTCACTCAATCAATCACACCATTTGATTCCTATTTATTTTCAGTAGCTGCACGGTCACTTCAACTGCACACTGAAGTCTTTATGAGTGGTAAAGGCGTGTTTAGTTGCCATTAAGACCCGTGGCAGCACGCATTCTGCTATAATTTGGGCTGCTCTGATATTTTACGGCTTCTAACCTCTGCGCGTCCCTAGAGGACTGAGCGCGCAGCTCCAGAAATCCCCTCGAACCTGTGTCTCGTCAAGCCGACAGCACGCACACACACGCTCAGACACGCATGCACGCACACGCACACACACACAGGTACACGCACTGCTCACACCGAGAACGGTTTTAGCTCCGCGACGCGTGCGCTTGTTTAAATGAGCAGACTCCGGAGTGGAATTATACATTATTATAATTATTAGTACGAGTCCGCTGCATCCTTTGCTCTAGGTTCTGTTTTTTATTGCAATTGAATGACGTACAACAAATATACTATATAAAGTATATACTATAAGCTATATACCATATAAACTATACAAGCCAACAAAAATGAAGCTTATAATGCTAAAACCATTAGGCCAATATATAATAATAGTAATAATTCTAATTACCATCAGCATGATAATAATATCACAGTATAATAATTGTCGGTATATCAATAATACAAATGATTATGAATACTACTAATAATAATAAGAACAATTATAATAATAATATATTATTATTATAATTGTTATTATATTATTATAATATAATATTATTATTAATCAATCAATATATCAATATATACCACTTATTATGGAACCTGCCATGTGTAGAATGCAGCTCAACGATATTAATATTCAGTTAAGAAAAACATGTTTCAGAGTAGCGTAAAAAGCATCTTAAAAATGAGCCGTAAAGTAGGCAGAGAGCTGCAGTGCGCCGTGACTAAAATAAGACTCGTGTTGGTTGAGAGTTGAATAGTTTTCTATTGACTTTTTGGGGAGACCAGTCATAACTGCACTACAGCCCGAAGTGGCCGTGGATATCTTAAACCAAACAGAGCAATTAGTTGACCTTGCTAACTTAAATCATAACTGCACTTCCAGCTTGACAGCTGTTTAGTCAAATTCCTTTTGGCTAACAAACTAAAATAAAAGAATAAATATTAATAGCACACAGAGTTTCGGGGGAAGGAATTGGTATCAATTGCAATTGGTATTTGTTTTGACACAAAAATAGAATTGTTTGTTGTCACCACAAGGGAATGTTAATGTTCCAGGAACCAAAGAGAAACCACAAAATACATCACATTTTATACTTTCTTATTGAGACACAAGCAAATATACAGAATCACAATTCTGTCACATAATATACTTTCTGATGATGACTATGATCATTAAAATTGGAAAGTGTCGTTAAACTAGCTATTCTTAAGATGTACAATAAATTACTTATAAATTATTTATAAAATAAATTATTTATAAAAAGTGTGTCTTTAAAACACACCTGTGACCCCCATGACATATATATTTGTAGTAAAATCATTCATATTTCCCATACAGCCTGTTATCCTCCCTTACACAATCATATCAGATCTGATATGAACATTTGAAGTGACGGTTGAAGAATGTTTTCCACGAGTTATAGAGAGACAGTGTTTACTGCGCAGCCATATGGACGCTCTGCTCCGGACCGGCGAGCCACTCAATACAATTTATAACAACAACAGCCAAGCATCCATCCAGGGAACAATTTGTTGAGTGAGACCCTGGTCCTTAACTAAAGCCCCCTACATGGAAACAGGGACCAGTCAGTGAACCATACACACCGTGGCTTTCTACTGACATGAGATTTAAGATAGCGACAGTGGTGCTTATAGTGTTTTGTTTCCCTGACCTGTGCTTCACCTTTCACATTTTGACAGTATTTCCCCACCCGCACTTGTAGCCTATTGTCATGCCAGACTGAAAAACACATTGCTTTAATAATGGCCTCTTTGTTTTTGCTGATACATCGACCGGAATAAGGCCCCTATTGTATGATCAAGCAATGTTGGGAGACAAAGTTTCCACCAACAGTCTAGTTGACTATATACTAAATGTCAGGTTATTTTATCTTTTGCAGAAGCATATACATCAAAGGTCCATTTGTCTTGAAAAACCTAAAAGAAATGTCTGTCAATAAACAACAGAAAGTATCAAAACAATGAATGATAATCAATTCATCAATGTTTCTTCATGACAAATAAATAGATCAAATAACATGCAGTTCTACTTATAAATAATAAATAATAAGGAAATAATATCATATTTTCTGCGTTATCTGTGGGCTGTTCCGAACACTGACCTAGCATGCTTTGTTTACCCAACACATTTTGCTTATAAGTAGGGATGTGTCTGAAAGTGTCATTCCTTCCCGTCCATGAAGACCTCCCACTGCTGCTACACCACAACATTGGGAATTAGACATGACCCAGGTGCACCCAGGGAATATATTGAAATGGGATCAGCGTATGAATAAAAACCTATATTGGGCCTATAGTGTTAACTATTCTATTACCTTCTTTTTTCAAACACACTGAATACAATGTGAATGTGAATTTGTCAGCTTGTTACGTCATGTTTACCAATAAAGAAACAAGGTTCAAATATGCAGTAAGAGTAAATAAATGATATGAGTAAATAAATAAATAAAGTAAAACAATTGTAAGCCTGCAATGAATAATTCAAAACCGAAAAAAGGAAACCTCAGTTCAGCCAAGTCGAATCGGTGTTCACCCATATCTGCACCAATAAACACACACACACACACTCTAGCAGCCAGGAGTTCACCCTCAATCACAACAGAATCAATGCTGCACATTGAACAGAGGGGTAGTTGAGCGAGGAGGTAGCAGTCAGTGGTGGAGCTCCCTAGGGATGGCATCACTGCCCCCTCCTCCACGCATTGCATCTGCATCATATGCTGATTATGCATGATGTCATTCGAGCTGATATTTGAGATTAGGTACAAATATTTGAAGTAATGAAAAGTGTCTTCTTCATAATACTTGATGTGAATGCATAACTGGGCCCGGACCATCTAGATACAGACCCCTGGGCACCAATGTTTGATGGGCCTCTAGCCAACTTGGTTGGGTGGCCGGGCTTTCTTCCTGTCTATATATCACACATGTCATACAGGACATATGCGGAATAGTTCTAATCCAACATGGACAGCACTGTACTTCATTGGACAATGAAACTGAACCATTGAAAGGTACCACTATACATGACTAAAGCCTTAACATATCTGATATAAAATGGAAAGTAAAGCAGCCAAAGGGGACAAAGGGGAGGGTGTAACATGGACTATTATTGTATTTTACCAAACATAGAATTTTGTTCCTGTTTTAGTAAAAATAGGTAATAAAATAATTTTACAAAACCTTACAATCATTGTACTTTTTGGAAATGAAAACAGTATATTTAATCTTTTTAATGAAAAGGACAACTAGCCTATTTGAAGATCAATGAACCTCCTAACACACTAAGATACACAGATATATACCTACAGTATACACATGAAAACAGGATTCTTGTGGAACTGAAAATGTTCACTGTACCGGTAAGTATCAGATTAACTGTAAGAAACCAGAGCATATCAGCGTGGGATTCCTTAACTCACATATTGACTTAGTTTTCAACTGCATAATAGACTTGGCATGCAGCATGTGCCACCCCAAGAAGTTCAGTGGCACCATCTGCCCACCCTCATGAAACAATATCTGGGGCCCCTGCAGACACCCCAGCATGCTAGCAAGTGGAAGACCTTCACCTTCGGTTGTTGCTGGAATATGTGGTTGAAATGACATTTGTGTGATTACAATTAAATATTGTGTATTTATGTGTGTGTGTGTGTGTGTGTGTGTGTGTGTGTGTGTGCGTGTATGTGTATATGCTTGTGTGTCCGTGTCCGTGTGTATTATTATCTGTGTGTGTGTCAGTCGATCTGTGTGCTGAGCATGTAGGGATCGGATGAGATGTGAGCTGTGCCAAGTTGTGGCAGCAGTAAGCAGGCTCAACAGGCATGACCTGTTTACCCACTCACAGTACTGCATCTGTATACTCACCTGTTAACACACTCAGAGTACTGCATCTGTACTCACCTGTTTACCCACTCAGATAATCACAGCAGTGCCATTACAAGGAGCAGAACAGTATTGTCACGCTACTGGCCCGAATAACAATAATTTCATGAATTTGGTCATTCTTCATTGGTTCTCTGATTTCCTACTGTTTCCTACTGTTCCTACTGTCTATGGCAACCCAAATGTGTTTTTTTTATGGTATCGCCCTATAAGTTAAATGAGCACAGCACGCAGTCCTTCATGTATCTGAAAACCTTTTAGCATACAGTATCTTTTTACATAGAGCTCGAGGCTATCCTTACAACAACACAGCCTAATGCCTTTCCCTTATGTAACATTCTCCCGTTTTCAGCGCCGGCCCTCATAAATCAGGAAGGCATTTATTAAAAGTGACCCTGTGTAATTAGCAATGTGTTAATGCTTGAATATGTAAGTGTCCCTGTATGAAGGCTTTTAACAGCGCTGGCTGGTTTTACATGAAACACACTGTCGACCCCATGTCACCGGCCATATGGGCCGTAAATACTTTCATCATAGAATCAGCGGGCGGTAGAATATACTGTATGGAGAGGAGCAGACATTGCATGTGTTCTCCTATTCTTCTTGAAGCTCGTTGGACAGTGGGGATACTACTTTTTGTTTAATGTGTTGCACACTTGGACACACTTGAATTTCCAGGCATGCATTTAGTTGAGGTAATTTATTTACTGGTTATTCCTGCCAAACGCACACATTACCATAACGTGGCTGCCTTCCGCACACCGCATGGGTCCTTCTTTGACGTCTCAACTAACACTAAATAATATTAACACTCGCGTTTACTTAAATCACACGGAACATGAAATGTCCGGACTCGCGGTTACTCATAAACATGCATAAACACAAATTGCATAACATTACGAAACAAAATACAAAAACGACATTGAACACATAAACTATCTACTCACACTAATTCACATCCGCACACATACTCCGCGCACACATACACACAACTCGTATCCTCGCGGTTAACATTACAATTCAGATCCCAGTGATCATAGTGAGATCCCAGATCATAGTGAAAGACTTTCCTAGAACATGTTATCTCATTCAACTCGTTGAGCCTTCATATACATATCATTCACACTCTTTGCTCACCTGCAAAACACAACACACGCAAAACGCGCACATTAACATAAAGTGACTGCCTTCCGCAGACAGCGTGGGTCCTTAATTGACGTCTCAACTAAGACCCTTAAGCCGCCCCGACGTGCCTGTGTGATCTCTCCTCAAGTTAACCCACTAACCTTACAGCTGTTGCTATTGTGAATAACCTGTTACATTACTAGTTGGCTTGTTCGGATGCTTCCGTTTCAGGCAGCTGCACACCTTTGTCACATAATGGTCCACAACTCTTTGCATGTGAGGCCAATAGAATTGGTTGCAGATCAAGCTGAGGGTCCGCTCCACTCCCAGGGGTCCCATCTCTGCATGCAGCTCACTGTAGACCAGGTGATGGAATGTTGCAGGTAACACAAGTTGAGCTTGAGCCGCTGACTTTCTGTACAGGATGCCATCTTTACTGACATACAACTTATTTCTCTCCCTTACCAGCACAGAGGTGTCATCACGCCAGCTTCCTCTCAGGTGAGGCCTGTCCTGTCATGACATACTCTGGCACCTGGCCAATGATTGGATCCTCCTCTGGTGTTTTTTTTAGGTTATCTTTGGAGATTTCTGCTCCAAGAGATGTTACTTGTTCATGTTCTACCTCCGTACATGCTGCACTGATGGTGACTGGACACATCCATGGTTCAGGTTCCTGGGACTCAAGCTGGAGTGCCTGTGTGACAGATGTTATTACCTCTGACCCCATTTCTTGTGAGCATGTGTCGATGTAGTGGTCTATGTCCAGTGGCATTGGTGACAGGCCATCAGCGTCTCCATTGACTTTCCCAGGCCAATACTTGATTGAGAAGTTGAAGTCCGCTAAATCAGCAATCCACCGGTGTGTTGTGGCGGAGTTTAAAATGTATGTTAACAGATTATTGTCGGTGTAGACGACGAATGAGGGCGCATAATACAGGTACTCCCGAAATCTTTCACAGATTGCCCACTTCATTGTTAAAAACTCAAGCTTTCCCAAATGTAGGTGATCATTTGTCTCTGGGGCAGTTAGTGTTCTTGACCCATAACGGATGACCAGCTTTCCTTGTTGTTTCTGGTACAGTATTGCACCGACGCCCTCACAGTGTAGCACAAACAGCTTCTCAAAGTATGGGTAACTCAGCAGGGTGGACTCAGCAGATACTCTATCAGCTGACCAATGTGTTGTTCTGTCCAGGTGATTGGCTGACTTGAGGGTAGCGGAGGTGACTTTTTGCATTCCCCCTTGCTCTTACCTGCATCTGACCCCTGGACCCCGCTACCTGGAGTCTTCTCTGTGGAAAACAAACTGTACGGTCGCTTGGCGATGTGTGAGAAATTTGGGATGTATGTCCGATAGTATGATAGGAACCCTAACATCTTCCTCAGGTCCCCCACGGTCTTGGGCTTATGGTCTTTGAGCACTTGTGCTGATGCGTTCTCAGCCGTATCCATGCAGTAGCCATTTTTGGATGGCCCACGAGGCACTCTTCCATACTGCGCTGGAACTCTGCTGGGGCTGAGGACAGGCCGAAGGGGATCCTTACCCACTCGTATAACCCCCACGGAGTTATGAACACTGTAAGTGGTCTGCTACTTGCCTCAAGAAAACCCCGATGGTATGCTTTGCCCTGGTCCAGCACCGAGAACCATTTACTCCCACTCAAACTGTTTAGCATGTCTTGCACTCAAGGGATGAGGTGACGGTCAGGAATAGATTTTTGGTTCAGCTCACGATAATCCACACACAGATGCAAACTTCCATCCTTCTTACATACACAGACTAATAGTGAGGAAAATATGGTGAGCACAACACAAAACACCTTACCAGTCAAGTGCTGCAGGATGAAGTTAAGAGGCTGAATGAAAGGGTAAACAACGCATCTCCCAGTCCAGCATCAGCTCCACAAGATGTGTTGCCTACAGCTGTACATAGGCTTCCGGAAATGACAATCAGGAGGGAATTCAAGATCTCGGACCAGATTGAGGAAAAAGGACAGATGGACAAACTCTCATATACAAATCGTACCAAGAGGCCTCAATAGAGGACACATTGAGACTGAGGTTGTGGAAGCTGTTGTTAAGTCAATCAGCCCCGGTTTGAGTCTTCGTAATATGCTAGAGATAACATGTGACCTTACCCTCCCCCAGTTAATGTCAATATTAAAGGGACACTTCAAAGAGGACAGCCCTACAGATATTTACCAAATATATAACACAAGACAATCGTGAGTATCCTCAAAACGTCCTCTTTCGAGCAATCGAGTTAAAAGAGAAGCTGTTACTTGCTTCAAGAGATGTAGGGTCAGACGAATACTACAGTCCTGAGCTCATCCAGAACAAAATTCTTGAGGTCAGTTAATACTGGACTGTTAAGTGACCACATCAAGTTTCAGATTAAGCCTTACCCAGATGATCAGAGAGTGACAGATGAAGTACTCGACGAATGAAGCAGCTAGTGTTGAATCAGAAAGACAATCGAAGCAAAAGAAGAACACAAGCAAGTTATGAAAATAAATCAACTACAGACAGAAATACAGAGCAGTCAGCAGGGTTAGTATGCTGCTGAAGTAGGGGCTCACGAGCAGTTAGCTGAAGTAAAACACCTGCTGCCACCAGTTCAAGAGAATCAGAGCTATATGAAACAGTCAGGCTGCTGAGAGACGAAATGCCTAGAATACGGAACCACCTAGATAACCCTCGAGGGCCCATCTGCCAAGCAAGAAGGAGCGCTAGGAGAGGATGTAAAGTGTGTCAGGAACAAGGCACAGGTGACCAGTGTGAGCACTGTTTCAAGTGTGGACAGTCAGGGCATTTCCCAAGCTGGAGACGGAGTTGGAGAAAAGTGGCAAGGCTAAAGAGACTGTGGGTGACACCTATGCTAGCCATCTCTCATTACGTCGCCAGACCAAGCTGAAAGCGCTCATTGGGAAGAAGTGCATGATGGACTGTTTCAATGATGGAGTGGCAACACAAGCACTGTGGGATACGGATTCACAGGTCACGATCATCAACACTCACATTAACATAACAACACATTAACACTCGCCTTGTGATGACTTATTCACTTGGGATTTTAGCTTCGACACATGAGCTGGTTTGGTTGCAGAAGCCATAGTTTCTGAGAAACAGTTCCTGCCAGCTCCTCCAGGTCCATTGTGTTCGCCCCCACGTTCTTGTCACCCTGAGCATGACGTTAATTATCCCAGAGGGGCCTCCAATATTTGTTGCATACTTGGACACACTTGAATTTCCAGGCGTGCATTTAGTTGAGGTAATTTCTTTCCTGGTTATTCCTGCCAAATGCGCACATTACCATAACGTGGCTGCCTTCCGCATGGGTCCTTCATTAACGTCTCAACTAACACTAAATAATATTAACACTCGCGTTTACTTTACTTACTCTCACGGAACATGACCGCGGACTCGCGGTTACTCATGAACATGCATAAACACAAATTGCATAACATTAATAAACAGTATAAAATACAAAAACTACATTGAACACATAAATCTGTTCTACTCGCGCTAATTCACATCCGCAGTCACATACTCCGCAATTCGTATCCTCGCGGTTAACATTACAATCCAGATCCCAGATCAAAGTGAAAGACTTTCCTATGACATGTTAGATCATTTAATTACCTACAAAACGCACACAGCGTGGGTCCTTAATTGACGTCTCAACTAAGACCCTTAAGCCGCCCCGACGTGCCTGTGTGATCTCTCCTCAAGTTAACCCACTAACCTTACAGTTGTTGCTATTGTGAATGAACCTGTCACATTACTTAATAATAATAAATAATAATAGAATAAACTGTGAATTCATAAATGATGCATACATCAAAATGATAAACGGGGGTGTGCTGGAATATAGTAATAAGACAAGTAATATAGACAACATGAACGTGGGTCCCACATAGCTGAATGAGTGGCAGTGACATTTGGTTAACATCATGTATATGCTAAATAATGCAGACCCAACAGAAGATGTCATCCTCTATGACAGCTTATCTCCATACTGTACACAGAAGATATCATTGTTACAATGTGGTGTGAATACATTAATACGTAATTGCTTGCATCCATTGTGAAGTGGTTATTTCAACACTTATTTGAAACCCTTTAGCGACGTGCTTGGCCAGAACAGTGATAAATGGTGCTGCACTTTTGTGGATATCAGCAATCAGTCAATCAATGATCTTCAAATAATTTAGCTCATTACTTTGTTACTCGGTTTATTTTATAGTCAAACCAATTTTCTCAAATACATCTTTGGTCAGGGCTGCTTTAATCATCCTAATGACTTCTCTCCCATGAAACCGAGTCATCCATCACACATGATGCACATGAGCGGTAACAGATACATGCTTACGGTTGAAGCAAGCATTTTCTTTGCAAGCGGATCTATAGCATTAGCCCCCAATTCCACATTCCCACTGCTTTATTTCCATATGGAAGAGCCCCATTTCACTATGGCTTTTTAATCCGCCCGTCTGCTTATTAAACACCTGCAAAGCTCATGGCGTTTGTACAGGAAACGTCAGAATCAGGGTGAGAGTGTGTGGAAACCACAGCTATGTGAGATGGAATCAGTGTACACCGTTGGACATCGTTTGGGTTTAAAGCACAATGCAAGAGAATGTTTTCAGGCTCATTCTTTGTACAAATCTCTATTCATTTGTATTGACTTGCACAGAGCAGACCATGAAGATATATATCCCCAGATATGCCCATATGTCCACATCTTTTCCGAAAGCATATTGAAAACGGGATCTTATCTCCATTCATCATGCGATTAGTGCACATGTACATCCAGTGAACGGCACAATGCAAAAGAGTGACGTCTCCTCCATCCCTCTGCGCTCCCTTTGCTCCCTCCCTACGTCTCTCCGCCATTGAGACGTCGGGGAGAGATGCCTGATCCGCGAGAGCTCTGTCGTTGGAATGGTCTCATGCAGAGGCAGGAACAGTCCACTCCAAACAGATGTTGTCTCAGGGCTTTACACTCACTGATAGCTGAAGGATGGCCACGGCATTCGTAACACATAACGCTCAAATAATAGCCCTTAAATCTTACCCAGAGTACATTTAAGTATACAGTGTACAATATATACAATATAATATATCAGTAATGTTCAATGTATAAAATAATGGTATTAAGGATCTGCATGAATCCAATTTTGAGTAAGCATGAAACATACAGTATGTACATTGGAGGTGCATTGGAGGTAATTTCTGCACAAATACAGTAAGTTCAATCGAATAGAAAATACAAATACAATACAAACTATTTGTACAGGTCCGATATACTGACATTAAAATGACAATATACAATATCCATGAATGAATGGACTGAATGAAGCAATCGATACATCTGTCACTCATGAATCAACAAATCAATGCACGAATGCAAGCAAGAAAAAATGAATAACGGTCTTTACGTATCTTATGTCATGTGTCCAGGAAGCAGGCATTGTACAGGGTAGAGCATGCAGTATGTCCGCCAGCATGCAGGGAGTGAGGAGGAGCCCAGAGCCCAGGGATTACTCTCAATTGCTCCAAAAATTGCAATAATCCCCTGGCAGGGCCACCCACACGGAGGGCAGAGGCCCGCCCACTCCACTGCCCCGCCTCCTGTTCATCTCGGCAACATGTGCCTGACATTATCTCCCATTGCTCTCTCTCTCACATGCACACACACACACACACACACACATATTCAAACTATCTTCAAGCTATGTTTAAGACATACAGGTATGTACTTACGATGCCGTGTGTCTATTTGTAAGTTACAATGTTGCATTTTTACAGATCTTTTGGACATACAAAATGTTCAATTTCTACACTGTCTCAACATTCACGATGGTCAACGTTATGTCTTGCAGGCTGTATTTCTATATCAACATTCACGATGGTCAACGTTATGTCTTGCAGGCTGTATTTCTATATCAACATTCACGATGGTCAACGTTATGTCTTGCAGGCTGTATTTCTATATCAACATTCACGATGGTCAACGTTATGTCTTGCAGGCTGTATTTCTATATCAACATTCACGATGGTCAACGTTATGTCTTGCAGGCTGTATTTCTATATCAACATTCACGATGGTCAACGTTATGTCTTGCAGGCTCTATTTCTATAT